>CATIWQ010161782.1:0-15826 GCA_949673415.1 Euphorbia schlechtendalii | reverse complement strand
TGAAAACTTAACTATCGTTTGGTTTTAGGTTTTCCTTTCTCAATCACTCATGAACCAATTCTCAGTTATCATCCAGTTTCTTTCATCTGAAAAATTGATAACCTAACTGAAAATCTATCGATTCCATCTAAATTCTTCATCGATTACAACCGATTCCAAATCTGAGTCTCATCCTCTTGTCCAGTCTTCGTCTTCTTTGCAGTCTGCAATCTCTTTATGAAAATCTCTATCGTTCTTGTTACTTTGAACGCAGATTGGCCAACTCTTCTGAAGCCTCTGTTCGCTTCTCGTCTCAACTCTCTGTCCAGTTCGATTGTTGAATTAGGTTGGTTTCTCTTCTTCATTTTCAATTTTAATCTGTTCCTGGTTTGGGATTTTTCATTTTTCAGCAATTCAATTCATCAATTGTCCTGTTCTTTGCAATTTTAATCTGTTCCTAGTTTGATAAATGAACACAATAACATTGTATCAGCTAAAACTGTGTTGATAAAATATTAAAATTGGAATTGTTTAATAAAAAAGGGCATATATATTATATGGAGCCTGCTTAGCTTGACTTGTGGCTTGCTATATGACTATGAATGCACACTGTGACTATTTACTTCTTGTTTTCAAAAATATCTAATTAAGGAAAATAGATGGTTGCATGAGATTGTCACGTCCATATCAAACAGTTGCAGCTATTATGTTGTTTTGGTTGTTTTATTTTATAGTTTTTTACATGGCAATGCATTTAGTTTGGTCTTATTATATGATTGTTATATGGTATTAATATATTACACTTTCATTTTTCTTATAGAATATGAGTTGTAATGCGTGGACTATTTCTTCATCGGGATATAACATGGCCGCAGAAATGACTAGCACAGATAGTATGTCAAAAGCAAAGTCAACTGATGTAGGTTGGGAATATGCAAAGAAAGCTAACCCAAATAATGCAGATAAAGTGCAATTTTTGTTGTGTGATAAAGTAATGAGTGGTGGAATTTATCGAATGAAGCAACATATTTCTCACATCAAGGGAAACATCACTGGTTGTCCCAAAAGTACACCTGAGGATCAAGCGAAATGTAAGAAGGCTATTGAAGAAGCGCAAAAGAAGAAGAAAAATAAGTTGACGGCGGAAAGTGATCTAAGGAAAGAAGTCGTTATTGAAGATAGTGAAGATATCGAAGTGGAGATGGAAGAAGAAGGTGATGATGGAACAACAAAAAAGAAATCAAAGTTTCTTGGACCCCTCAATCATTATACATCTGACATTGACCCAACCAATAGAACCCTCCAAAGTCAAAAGATCAATCTTGCACTTTGTAAGGAAAGAAAACATAAAGTGCAACAATATTGTGCTAGATGGATCTATGAAAATGGTATTGCTTTTAATGCCATTGACAATGATAGTTTCAAAATGTTTGTAGAAGCGGTTGGGCAATTTGGCCCGGGTCTCAAACCACCAACTACACATCAATTGAGAGGGTCATTGTTGATGGAAGAGAAGATTAGAATGAAGAGTTTATTGATTAATCAAGAAGATGAGTGGAAAAAGAATGGTTGTTCTATCATGACCGAGTGCTTCGTCTTGTCCATGGGGATCAAAAGCCATCAATGGGCTTTGTGTATGGAGAGATGAAAAAAGCAAGAGAGGAGATCAAGACAGTATTCAAGGGTCAAGAAATGTATTATGCTCCCATTCTTGAGATTATCGATAGAAAAGACCATGATCGACTTGATTCTCCATTACATTTAGCGGGATACCTCTTAAACCCTTATTACACGTATTTTGATCAAACCATCGAAAATGATCCACTTGTCATGGATGGATATATGCAATGTGTAGAGGTCATGTATAACTATAAAGAAAATGAGAGCCTTCATGATCGATTGATTAATATAGATTTACCAAAGTACTTGAAAAAGGAAGGTGCATTTGGTAAACCTGTTGCATTGCAGGGATGCTCTCAAGACAATGAAAATTATCAACCGGGTAAAAATCTTTTCACTAGAATTTTTACTTTCGATTTCTTCATGAAAATATCTTATTGATTTTTTTAGATTCTACAAATAAATATAGCTCATTGTATAACTTTTGGTTGTTTTATTCTTATAGTTACTTGGTGGAATATTTATGGAAATCATGTACCGAATTTACAAAGTTTTGCTAAACGGGTGCTTGGTTTGACAACAAGCTCATCTGGATGTGAAAGGGCGTGGAGTGCTTTTGAAGGGGTAAAAATTCATTGTATTTAACTAGCTACTATTTACATTTAAATATTTGAACACAATAAACCAGATAGATATTGCTTGCAATTGGAAAAAAAATTGATTTCCAGCTTGCATTTGGCAAATTTGCCAGTGCAAGCTGCTTGCACTTGCAAATTTGCCAACTTGCTGCTGGCAAATTAATTTGCCAAGTGCAAGCTACTTGCAGTTGGCAAATTATTTGCCAAGTGCAAGCAGCTTGCAGTTGGCAAATTAAAATTTGCCAATCGCAAGTAGTAGCAATTGGTCTACTGCTTGTAATCGGCAAATGTTAAATTTGCCAATCTCAAGCACTAGCAACTGGTTCACCAATTGCTACTGCTTGCAATTAGCAAATTAAAATTTACCAATCATAAGTAGTAACAATTAGTCTTTTTCTTGTTTGTCAATTTCAATCATTTTTCTTATAATTTGATGTATGGTGTGGTTGTTTATATTATCATTATGTATTTTTCTTGTTAATTATATCCATACAAAGAAAAGGAATAGACTTGATGTAGAAAGGTTGAACAATCTATTCTATGTCCAATTTAATGCAAGAATCTTCAACAAAAAGAAAAGACAAGTGAATAAATTGGATGTTCTTGTATCTAAAGTTGCTATAAATGCATAAGGTTGGGTTGTCGAGGGTGGAGATGAGGAGATTGTATCAGATGAAGAAGTTAGAGAACTCGAAGAAGAGTTTATTTCGAAGATGAAAACGATGTGGTTAATATGAATTTTGATTTTGATGATGATATAGAAGAAGCATGTGAAGTTCAAAATTATGGAGAGGAAGAGTTTCTTAATTTGAATGTTGTTTGATTTTATCATTTTAAGATTAGAGCATGTATTTTTATGTTATTATATATTAAACTGAGTTGTTACTGTCGTAATTTAATTGTACTAGACTATTAGTATTCATATTATAATTATATTATGTATTAATAAATATAAAATAAAAAAAAATTGAATCCGCCTAGGCCCCGCCTACGCCTAGCGCCTAGCGCTTTTTAAAACAGTGCTATTTCCAAACCTAACATATATCTCAATTTCCTTAAATCTTTAATGCTAAAAACCTCATTTAGACAGGACTTTATATTTTGTATTTCTGATTCACTGTCACTTGCTAAAATAATATCATCAATATAAACAATTAAAGATATGAAAGTACCTCTTGTATCTTTAGTAAACAATGATGGATCTGCCAAAGATTGCTTGAAACCTTTTTGAATTAAAGACATTCTCAAAGCTGAGTTCCATTGTCTGCTCGCCTGCTTAAGTCCATATAAGGATTTTTCCAGCTTGCAAACAGGATTAGGCACAGTTGATTTTACTCCTTGAGGTAACTGCATATAAATCTCCTCATCCAAAGTTCCATGGAAAAAGGCATTATTAACATTAAGTTGTTCCAAAAACTAGTTTTTCTTGGCAGCTAATACTAATACTAACCTAATTGTTGTGATTTTAGCTATAGGAGAAAAGGTTTCTAAATAATCTATACCATTCTGTTGTGTGAAGCCCTTAGCCACTAATCTAGCTTTTGTATCTCTCTATTGAACCATCAGCCTTTCTTTTAATTCTATACACCCATTTACATCCTATTGGTATTTTTCCTTCAGGCAAAGAAACTATCTTCCAAGTCTTATTGTTGTCTAAAGCTTCTAATTCAACTGTCATCGCATTCTGCCAATTTATATCCTTAGCTGCTACATTATATGTTTTAGGTTCTATTTCTGCACTAGTAGCTAGCGAATATGCTTTATGTTCATGATCATATTTATCATAACTAATCATTCCAGATAAAGGGTATAATGTATTTTCCTTAATCACAACCTTTTCACACTTGTTTATTAATGAGCAATGATAGTCTCTAAGATATTGAGACTGCTTATGTTCTCTAGTTACTCTTTTAGTTATTATTGGACTAAGAATTTTCTCTATTTCAGTCTGCTCATTGTAAACTAAATCAGTTTTATCTATACTATTTTTACTTGTTACCTGTGGAAAGACCTTTTCGTGAAATTTCACATTTCTAGATATAATAACCTTGTTTGTCTTTAAACAAAAAACTTTATAACCTTTCATACCATTTTCGAAGCCTAAAAATATCCCTTTTTCTGCTCTAACATCAAACTTAGTTCTATCTCTATTTAGATTTCCCACAAATACTAAACAACCAAAAGCTTTAATTAAACTGTAATCTACATTCTTTTTATACAACACTTCATAAGGACTAACATTTTTTAACAAATGAGTAGGTATTCTATTAATTAAATGTACAACATAAGCAATAAAATAATTCCAAAAAGATACATCCAAACCACTTTGTATTTTCAGAACCCTAGCAACATTAAGAATGTGTTGATGTTTTCTCTCTACTGTTCCATTCTGCTTGGAGTTTCTACACAGGACTTTTGGTGAATAATACCATTTTTAGCATAAAAAGCAATTAAATTAAATTCTAGCCCATTATCAGTTCTAATCATTTTAATTGACTTTCCAAACTGATTATAAACCATAGTATAAAAATTCTGAACTAAATCAGTAGCCTCAGTTTTGTGTTTCATGGTTATAGCCCATGTAAATCTAGAGAAATCATCAACAATAGTCATAAAATATCTAGATCCATTCATAGCAGAAAAAGTAGGTCCCCATATATCAATTTGAACAAGATCAAATATATCTACAGAATTAGACTTAGAAATAGGAAAAGGCAATTTTCTTTGTTTTGATTGTGCACAAATTTCACATACAATATCTGTAGACACAGTAACATCAGGATTGTTTTTCTGTATAACAGCTAATCTTTTATTTAAGAGATGGCCTAACCTATAATGCCATAACTCATCATCAGTACATTTTTCTGTAAAACTATAAGAATGATAAAACACATTTGTACTAAGCAATTAAAGATCACTCACAATCTCAGCTGAACCAATCTTCTTCCTGGTCAAAATATCCTGAATAATGCAGCATTTTTCATTAAAAACTAATTCACACTTCATGTTATTTGTCAATTTGGTAACAAATAAAAGATTATATTGAAAATTTGGAACATATAAAACATCAGTTAACAACAAATCACAACTCAGTTTTATATTACCTATATGTGTAACTTCTAGTCTAACTTCATTCGGCAGTATAACATACCAGTTTTTAACCAATTTAACTTCACTAAAACAGGACAAATTATTAGCTATGTGAGAACTAGCCCTTGTATCAATAACCCAAGAATTTTTAGTTAGTAAAATACCTGAATTTGCTGAATTTTGTGAAGCCCGGTTTATCCTTTCCACCCTTGTTGAACCAGCATGAATTCCACTATGTGCTCCATTGTTGGCATTACTTTGTGCTTGAGATTGAATTAACTGAACCAATTGAGATAGCTGCTCCTGGGAAAAAACATGAGGGGAAACAGCAGAATTTGCTAAACTACTGTTAGCAGCAACATTGCTAGTACTAGGAGCTGAATAACCATTGTAACAACTCATATTAGGAGGGTTAAATTCTTGAACAAAAACTCTTTGTCCATCATTCATCAGGTCTTCCTCTATCACATCTTGATCTAGATCCTCAAAACCATTAACTGAGTTAATCCTACTGAATCTAGACTTAAAGTTCGGTGGGTAACCATTTTTCTTCCAACAGTTAATAACAAGATGACTTCCTTTGCAAAAAGAACAAGTGACTCCTTTATCATTTCGAAAATTCTGTCTCCAAAAGCCACTACCATAAGAAAAACCATTGTTATTTGTACTATTATTAGACTGTACAGTCCCTCCACTATTACCATTCCACTTAACCTGACTACCATTAGAATCATAACTCTGCCCACTAAAAGAATTCCCTTTTCTTACAAAAAAAAAATGCTAATTCTTGACTACAGGACTCTTTTTCAACAAAAACGAATTCCCTTTCATATTGTAATAGTAAAGAAAAAACCTTATTTAACACAGGTAAGGGTTCAATAGACATAATCTGGGATTTGATAATGGAAAAAGACCCATTTAAGCCCCTTAGAAAACAAATCACTAGTTTTTCTTCCTGAGCTTTCCTAATACTATCTGTAATATTACATATGCAACCTTCACATTTACATAAAGGCAAAGGACTCAAGCTTAAAAATTCACTCCAAAGCAACTGAAGAGAAGCAAAATAATCCGTTACCATTCTGTTACCCTGTGAAATAGTGAAAATCTCTGTTTGTAGCTTTGAAATTCTGTAAGCATCGGATTGAGCGAAGCGTTCTTTCAAATTTTTCCAAAGATCCTCTACAACTTCAAAGCTAACTACTGTTTGAGCAATCGAAGAACTGAGTGATCGCAATAGCCATGACAAAACCATGTTGTTACAACGTCTCCAAGAAGAGAAAATAGGGTTTGTAATACTTGGTTTTCCTATGGTTCCATCCACAAATTCAAGCTTATTTTTCGACATAAGAGCCATGCTCATGCTCCTAGCCCAACTATGGTAATTTGTTCGATCAAGAAGAGGAGTGACCAAAACTAAAGCCGGGTTTTCACCAGGATGGAGGTAAAATGGACTGTTTTCATCCAGCTTTACTTGATTTCTTGCTGTCATCTTTGTAGTTTAGGGCAAAATCAAAATTACTCAGAAAAAGAAAAAAAAGATTTAATCAACAAGCTCAAGAAATCTTGAGTCCTTCCAAGAGAAAGGGTTAAAAGGAAAATTTCAAAGAAAGTAATCTAGAGAATCATAGAAAGAGAGCCGCGGAAGCAAAATTCGCTCTGATACCATGTTGCGATATTGAACTGAAGAACGAAATTGAAAAAGAATTGAAGAACAAGAGAATAAATTAAATCTTTATTGATTGAAAGAGAGAGTACAAAAGAGAGAAATTACAGAAGTAGAAGACGAAGAGAAGAAGTATATTGATTACTAAAAATCCCCAATTATATACTGACCTAATCTAACTAACCAATAGCTTAATTACATATAGGTCCTTCACTAATCTAACAGCTATTAGACTTATTACAATTCAGTTTCTGAATGTACATTTACTTTACAATTATATAAACTATACTTCAATATTATCTAACAAACACATGTCAAGTCAAAATCATAATTGATAAAGGTCATTCTTAAAATTTGAAAGTTGAAAGGTCTAATGTCTATATTGATTGACGAAGGTTAAAAGAAAGAGAGAATTTCGTGTGTTAACGAAGGATTCGTGTGCATCAAGAATACATGTTTCTTAAATTTATTTTTGGTCTGAATTAGTAAGCTGCAACATCAATTGAAGCAAATGAAATATTGGCTGCTGTATTGCCCGTGACATTTATTTAATAGAGAAAATATATTGCATAAAATTGATTTTACTGTTAGAAAAAGATCTGCAAAGTGTCTAAGCGAGGAGATTTAGTCTTGGGATTATATTATTAATCAAATAACTACATAATAATTGAAGATGCTTGAAAGTCATACCCAA
This sequence comes from Euphorbia schlechtendalii, assembly GCA_949673415.1. Taxonomy (NCBI): domain Eukaryota; kingdom Viridiplantae; phylum Streptophyta; class Magnoliopsida; order Malpighiales; family Euphorbiaceae; genus Euphorbia; species Euphorbia schlechtendalii. The sequence continues at coordinate 8,139 of CATIWQ010161782.1, read as the reverse complement.
AAGAAAAGCCATAAGTCAACAAGTCAAGAGCAAAATATATTATTTGTTGGTGCACGTTGATTGAATGTTTGGTAACACGTTGCCTGAATATTTGTTGTTAAGACTTTCTGTTTCGTTGTGACATGTATCTAATAAATAGTAAATTTATTATATTCTACAACTATAACCATATTCATCTACTGTATAATTTATTAAATTGGTGGAACCCATTAGTATTTGCTTTGGTGTGGAGTACAATGCCCCAATCATGTCTTCAATTGGAGTACAATGGTTTAGCTAAATTTTGCCTTTAGTGAAGTTTAAATAAGCACTGAAAACCAAGATTTCTCATATTGGAAATATGAGAAAGTTGTTGTGGGTATATGCCAAAAATGCGATGGTCTTTACTTACAATCAAAAATGTTCGTTTGTTATTACATTTAATATGTACATTTATGAATTCTTTCAACATTATTAAATTATATACGAATTATATTGTTTACTTATAAATTAATAAACACATATTAGAATTTATTTAATTCTATATAAAAAAATATTCGATTAGAGCCTTCGAAATGTTAGTATTGGTTAGTTTTGATAAACTAATACATCTGTGTGTCATTTTATTCAATATAATGTTGTTTTTATAACAATACATGTCTGAACTCGATTTATCTACTTCACTTGAAAATGATATTCAAATGTCTATCTATAACAAAACTATCACTTATACTTATAATAAATAGGTAGAATCAATTGTAGAAACAAATACTTCTTTCAACTCATGACATATAATTGCAACCACTTCTTACACGCGCAAAAAAGTACTAAACACCCTAATGAACTAATAAAAAAGGCCAATTAATCTAATAATCAAGATTTATAAAAACTATGAACGGTATAAAATGTCTGAGCAACCGTTAAAACAAGAAGAATAAAAGCAGCGAAAGCAGAAATAAAAGACCAAGGTGTATCAAAATAAGTATATTTGAAGAGAGCCCAGAGAACATGCCATTCATTCTTGTAATACCTACGCACTTCATTAAAAAATTTTGCCAAATAACTTCTATCTACATCAAATGCTACTTCTTTCCCTAAATTATTTAGAAATCTTGCCACCTCTGCATCTGTTCCAAAGTAATTCTCTATTATATTTTTGTCACATAAATACTCCACATCTTTATAAGTATTTACCAAACAGTCCAAAAGCGTGGCATACGTCGTGAAATGCTTTGAACATCCGTTGTGACATTGCTCGTACGCCACGCAATTCAGCAGGAACGAACTCATCGCATCGTCGATGGTTATCATCGGCATTTCTATAACCCCGTTTTCGTATTTCACCACCAAGAAGGAATCGGCTTTACCTTGTCTTAACCGAATTCCGGCGCGGCGGAGCTTTGATACACAATCGATTATGTGGCTAGGGATAGAACCGTCATTTCCTTCGCCCCTTTCAGTAATTTCTTCGAAATCGATGTAACTTGACCGGACTAAGTCGAGGAGATGCCTCGGTCTAGCACTACTATACCGCGAGACGACACTGTTCGGCCTTACCAAACCATGGTTGAAAAAATTCAACGCGAGCGCAGACAGGGTCGGAGATTCTCCCTCCTCTCGAGACAAGTCAAAAAGACGTTGGAGAACGAAAAAGGGGATTTGATTCTCGAGGCGTAGCAAATCCCGATAAAAAAACGTGGTAATCCATTGCATGGTGATGATAGGATCATCATCTTCATCCCGAACAACTTCTCCAACTTTCCGAAGCAATTCAATAATGAAACAGCCATCGAGCACCATCATTTCGATGAATTCTTCCTTGTTAAACACGACGGATTCCGAGTAGCAATCCCTCGCGTCCTTCTCAAGAGGCTCGATGGATCTCAACAAATCCTCCAAGAACAGCCCTTTGACTTGAATTCTATTGAGTAAATTGCCTAGATATCGCCATTTGTGTTCTTCGATCATTTTGAGATGGGGTTGGGAATGGTGATAAGGACCAATTGACACAATATGGGGTTCGTATGACTTGCCGTTGATCTCTACTAAACTTGTCGGAACTCGGAATATGCAACAAGAAGGTTTGGCCGCAGTTTTTGTAAGAATCCTTGGTGGGTTTGAGATTTTTTGATGCATCAATTTGAGACGATCATTGTTGACTTCCCAAACGTTGATTACATGATGTTGGCTGCTTTGGGTTGTGGATTGTTCTTGTGGTTCTGCTGAGTTGCTACGCATGTTTGGTTGAGTATTTGAGTTGGTTTGATGTTGATGAAATTTATTGGCAAGATAGCGTATAAGTGTTAGTTGTGTTTGTATAATACATTGAGTGGAAGAACTTGTAAAAAAAAAATTATAATATTTGATCTGTGGCTGAAATTGTGTGTTGGAGATATTTGTGACTGGTTTGCTATTGTAAAATAATAGAAGGAAAAGCAGAACTTTAAGAAAATGCAACGTTGACTCTCATAATATGTCTTTCTGTTAAGTAATTTCGTAATATTTTCCCGTGCTTGAGAAAGGGGCCTTTAGACTTTTAGATTCGTTTATTCGATACATTTCTTGCAGAACAATTTATCCTAAATAAATTATACGGAATAAAATTGATGAATAATTTGGAATAATTATTTCGAAGAAATAGAATATGTATTGTTTAGAATACTTAATCTTAGTTCAACCAGTTCACCTCACAAAATGAAGGTGAGATGTCCTCAATTCGATACACAACCTCTTCAAAAATATATATTCTTAAAAAAATGGTAAATTTCAAAAACGTACCATGTAGTTTGATTGTTTTGCAAAAAGGTCCTTGTGATTTTTTTTTTTAAATGGTGATTGTGGTTTCAAAAGTTAGCAAAAACATTATTTTCAAATTGAAATTACGTTATAAAAAAGGGTAATCTTGTTTATTTTGAACTGAAATTTTATAAAATAATTAATAAAAATACAATACACCTTAATAATAAATTTTAAAATTTCTTGAGAAATATAAAAATAGTTTTATAATTAAATTGAATGTAACTTTTAAAAAAAGTAATAAATTAAAAAATATCCAAAAATTACTTAAATTTTAATTAATAATTCATAAATAATATGGTGAAGGTATAGGAATATTATATTTTTTAAAATATCTACTGAAACCTTACTATTTTTAATAAAAAAAATTGTTTTTTCCTTTATTTTCAAATTTTTAAAATTGCAAGTATTTTTTTGCAAAGAAAATTCTACATGACCTTTTTGCGAAATAGTCAAATCATAAGACATATTTTTAAAATTTATCCTAAAAAAATTTCAAAGTAAAAAAAAATCTTTTGTTTTCTCAGGGATTAAAGAAAGTAGCAAGTTGTCAATTGACATAATCAATTATGTCCCATTATAAATTAAATTGTTTCGTGCTATAATTGAATGTTAACTAATTAAATTTGATTGTGATTTTATCATAAACAACATGTATTACTAATTTTATCTTATTGTATTTTTTTTATTTGAACTTATACTTGAATTACACTCCTACTAACAACAACCTTCTCCATTTTAATTAATTAGTTTAAATTTCTTAACTTAAAACAATCATACCTCTCAAACCGTTATTTTTTTCAAAACGATTATTTAGAATATTTTATTCATTTCATTTTTATCTTTAAAATAAGATCCATCTCGGTATGCTTTGGACAAAAATTGGTATAATTCATATTAAACGTGTTTACGTTTGTTATAATGTTTATTAAATTATATTTCTTTATACCAAATATCTGGTATAATGAACATCATACCAAATCGCAAACTCATATAATACGTATTATATCACTTGTAATAAATCACGTATAAAGAATTCTAGTATAATGAACATTATACCATAATGCAAACTCGTATAATATGAATTATACCAATTTTAGTTTTCAATTTTTTTGCCGAAATTATATTGAGTTGGATCTTGTTTTAAAGATAAAAATGAAACGAACAAGATATTCTAAATAATCGTTTCGAAAAAATTAACTGTTTGAAACATATGGTTGTTTTAAGTTAAGAAATTCAAATTAATTAAGAAAGAGAACGTTGTTGTTAACGAGGGTGGACAAAATTACAATTAAATCTAATTAGATATATTTTCTTATAATTAGTGATAATTTAATTAAATTATGTTTTCTTATTCCTATTTTTGTGAATAAAAAGCCTTCAAATGTATGAGTGAGATGGATTTGGCTTAGCAGATATATTACAAAAGCAAACATAAAAGCCCATTTGACCCAAACCCATATTTGAGCAACCCAAAATTAACCTAACTATATAAGCTTTTTTCTTCTCTTGTTTCATTAAGTTCCTTCTTTTTCTCTCATCTGAAAACTGAAATACTCCTTTTTTTCTCTATCTCTTCTGTGTTTCTTTTCTTCTTTGGCGTCATGTGCTCGATTCAGTCTTGAAGCTTTCTTGGCTCGTGTGAGGATGGTTATGTGATTAGGTGGTTTCAGTGAGGATATAAAAGGAGAAGATGGGCTTGGTTTTGGTAATGGTTTCTATTTCTTTAAGGCTTCGTTAGGGTTGCGAGTTTTGTTGAGCTCTTTGTGATTTTGTATTTCGATTCTCTATTGTTTTTAAGCTTTCAAGTAATGGTTTGTTTACTAGTTAGCTTGTTGAAAAATTCTGAATGGATTCTTGGCCTTGTATCTATACCTTTGCTCCCTTTGTCATTAATGAAATATGCTGAAACCTTGCCGGCTAATGTACCCTTTAAGGATGGTGTTTAGCACCATCAAGGGGGACAACTTAAAAATATCCTATGTTATTACTTTTCTAGCTTTAAGATTATATGCATGATGAGAAATCTTGTGTTAGATTGTTAAATCTGCTATCATGTGAATATGTTAAATCGAAAAGTAAGTTAGTATTTAGGGATTAATTCTCAACAAAATCAATTTAAGGAATTACTATTCCTAAGGGAAAATAATGAATAATGATTCCTCGCCCTATTTCACGAATCAATCGGGACCTAGTTTAGTAAATTCATATTTACATGTCTAAATTTGGTACAAAAGGTCTGGTGTCCTCTTAACTTTCAAAAATTTCTCTCAGAATAAAAATAGTGATGATCGGTTTGTCCTACAATGTCACTTGTCAGCTTTTTATTGGAAGAGAAAATGACATTTTTGAAAAATCAAACCAACTAAAAAATAGCATGTGACATTCAAGTGAAAAACTGATTCACTTTACCAACTTCAAGAGCCGAGAGAAGCATTCTAAAGCTCAAGGGACAGTAGACTATTTGGGTCAAGTTTGGGCGGTTGAAGATATAGGTCAACTAATTTTAACAATGGAAATTAACTCTTTAGTTTCCAAATATAAACAATTTACAAGTAATTTTATTTAAATAATTGAAACTTTTTAATTGACTTTAAATTAGACAATTAGTTTATGATTGCATCAAATTAACTTAATCTTCTCTAAAATTTGAGTTCAATCTATATAGCTTTAGTATTTGAAATCCCAAATATAAGAATATTGGCCTTTTACTTCTATTGGGCCGATCATGTAGTGGCCTAAAATAATTATTCTGGTTTACTCAAAACTAAAACCAAGTCAAAGAAGTATAATATTTTTGTGAAAGAAAAAGAGAATGAATTTGGGAAAAATTATTCAAAAGAATGATTTATCTACTACATATAGTAAGTATCTTCTTCATTTGTTCTACTACTAAACCAGGAGGATAATTACAGTTCTCGTTATAAATGTGAAATATGAAATATTATCTACTTCAGTTTTGAAAAAAAATAGGCCAAATGAATCAACATCTCCTTAAAGTTGGCTCGGAAAATCGGATGTCACCCTCAACTTTCAAAAAGACCAGAGTTACCCCCCTAAACTTGGTAAAAATGACCAGTTACCCCCCCCTTTAACTTGGCAAAAATGCATCAGTTTGCCCATACAGTTTCATGACAAAGTTTCTCCAACTACAATCATTTCTGCCTAAAAAACGAGATATACAACAACTAGTTAGTCTTTTCAATTTAATGACCCATTGAAATGTAGACAATAGCAATAAAACAATGAAAACTCTTGTCTTTTAAAAAGGTTTGAATCTTGAATAGTAAATGAAATTTATCTATACTAACAGAATGGTACACGAACTTTAAAACTTGACATAAACATACACAAAATTATAACTTAAATAACGTTACAAATAAAATTAATTAGTGTTGATTCCCTTAAATACCCTTTCATATTATCTAAAACTACAAAAAGGTCAAGATCGTGCCTTTCTTACCATCATTACTTCTGAGTTCAACGTTTGAATTTCCTTTCCTTTTCTTATCACATACACAAAATAACTTCTTTTATCAATAGAGAGAGAATTGTCTTCTTCAAGCAACCACTGTATTGTTAACACTCAAGAACAATAGAAAGCAAAATGAGAATGAGAAATGTGAACTGATATTCGATTAATCTCAGAACTGAGACAAAGTTGCCTTACATACAAGAGTATGCTATAATTCAGTTAGCTAATCTGTTAAATGAGCAGTTATAAATTGCTAACTGAATGAACTATCTTGACTGAGCTGTGCACGATCTGTTAGCATCCTGAGCTTCTGATGTGGCTTGATTAATTTCTTGTGTACCTGATAACAACCTCCCCTCACAATGGACTATGGGGACATTGTGAAATACTTCAGTAACTCCCATTTTTTGTAGGATTAGAGCCATTTCTATAACTGTACAGGTTTGGTAAACAAATCAGCCAGTTGATCTTTGGAGGCTATATAAGGAGTTTGAATGAAACCAGACTGTATGTGGTCTTTTATAATGTGGCAATCTATCTTCACATGCTTTGTTCTTTCATGACAGATAGGGTTTTTTGCTATGGAAATAGCAGCCTGGTTATCACATAGCAGATTTATGGGAAGGGAAACATGAACTTGTAGATCTTCTAGCAAATAACCAATCCTCCTTAATTAACAGCTTGTATGTCCCATACTCATGTACTCTACTTCTGTTGTGGATCTGCTCACAGTAGTTTTTTTTTTATTTTCCAAGAAATAAGTGAACTCCCTAGGAAAATGCAATAACCAATTATAGATCTCCTGGTAATTTTGCACCTCCCCCAATCTGCATTACAAAATCTTGTGACTTTGTTATCATGTTTATAGAATAAAACAGGCCATGGTTGAGAGTTCCCCTAGCATATTGTGACCACGGGATTTTGTACCAGCTCGCGCGTTTGATGATGACGGCTTTTTCGGGATTTTATCCTTGAATCACATAATTTTCGAGTATCCTGACGTATCCGAATAGGAATCCTCCTCGTTTATAATAAAAGTATTTAATTTTGTTTAGAAATTAATTAACTAAATAAAAAATACCAAAAAGAAAAAAAATAAAATAAAATATAAAATAATATTAATAAAAAAATGAAGGAGACATAATCCTGATAGGAGGGAGCCTCGCGCACACGCGGGGTAGCCTCGCGCGGAGGCAACCTCGCTCAAACGCGAGCTCATCAGATGTTACTCGAACCCGAAATCTTTAGTGATCAAAGTTTTAGTGTTAACCACTGGGTCAAGACATTAGTCACAACAATTTTGCACATACTTATTATAGTATATTCTAAGTATGTAAATAAAATATTATTATTTTTAAACTGAATGAGCAAAACCAATACCCATTTCCCATTGACATCGCGCAGAATTCCCCCAATCGACACACAAAAATCCCATATACCTTAATGTTCATTTTGATGAATAAGACATGTTTGATTTGTGGAGTCTTCCGATTCTTGTTACCCGTCATTTTTATTGCTTAATAATATAAATCACAAATCCTTTTCACTCAAAAATTGATTGGTTGATAGACCCACCAATAACCTACAAGGCCTATCTGGTCATTACCTCAAAGTGCACGAAATCATGGGCATGAGGGTCCACCAAATTGCTTAAATAAATATAAGTTAGTCTAACACAATCATCTAGACGACTATAAAGTTTGACAATTTCAACAAATTCAGACAACAGCTTACTTCCCATTTAACGCTAATTCACCGTTGTTTGAATCAAACATTGCAGGCTAAAGTCAACCAACACACTTCACCTAAGCTAACTCAGTGTCAAAATGGGCAATCCAAAACCTCATCTTGTAATCATACCATATCCAGCACAAGGCCACTCAGTTCCT
>CATIWQ010161781.1:0-15994 GCA_949673415.1 Euphorbia schlechtendalii | reverse complement strand
AGATTAGGATTAGGGATCATGCTTCCTTGATGCAAGAGGGAAAGGATCTGGTTACCTATGTACTTATTGATGCTATTGCAGTTCGAAAAATACTAAAGAAGTATGAAAAGGTATGCTCACTTATCAAATTTATTGACTATTACTATTGCATAGGATAATCTTATTTGATTACAGGTTCATTATTCTAGTCAAGGATATGCCTTTAGGTCTCAAGCTCAGAGCATTCATATTGAGATTCTTCAGCCCCCCTGGCTTTGTGAACTAATGGATTTCTACATCAATATGAGGCAACAAACCATCAATTCAAATAAGAAATCCCATGTCTTGTTCAAAAGTAGCTCCCTCATATTTGATTATGAACAGAAACCGTCGCTGTCTTGCCAGCTCTTTGATTCTGTCAAGCTTGATATTGATTTGACTTGTTCAATATGCTTGGTAAGCCACCTGGCTTGATTCCGTTGATAAATACGAATTCCTGAGATTTAGAACATAAATAATATACGTGGAAAAAGATCGATAGTGAGTCTTGTGGGGATAGATAATTGGCATATCTTGAAAACTTGTGAATTTGAGTTTCATTTCATGATTGGTTCATTACAGGATACATTATTAACATTAATTGAAACTTGTGAGTTTAATTGCTTAATCTTTTCATTTCATCTTGGCTGCTTTTCCTTTTCATGATAAATGACATTAAGTATATTGTGATGGTTTGCAATTCGATCTTATCGGACCTGTGTTGGATGCATTATCTTTTATTATGTAGAATTTTGATTAGATTATCAACTTTGAAGAATATAAGGACTTTGAAGAATATAAGGATATGTCCTATTGAAATAGGCCATTTTTTTACCAGCTTCAAGCCATGATGTCAGCATAGTCGTCTTAAGTATAAAAGTATACTCTTGTATTTTGTATTATTATGAATCACTTAAGCATTTGTTTTGGAAAATCTGGAACACCGCTCTATATTAATGCCATCCCAGGTTTGATAATCCATCTGCTTTATGCAATTCAACCATGGTATTATTCTTTAGCATGATAGCTCAGGTCTGGCATGGTTAAGGATCAAATGGGACCTTCTTTGTGTAAAAAGATTCATCCAATTGGTTCGGTAGTATTACAAGCAGCTATTGTTCGGAGTGATGTGAGTAACGACTCTTGCAACCAATATTCTCATAATGTTATTGTGTAGAATAATGAGCTTCATGTTGTAGTTTATTCATGATTCAGATAGTATATCAGTTGGTGTAGTAATTGCTTTTTAATTTTAGCACCTTTCTTCTTTCACTTTTCTTTAATTATTCATGTTGTGGACTGGTTATTGATCCTCTATTTATTGAAGCATTGCTGCCCATATCAGGTTAGTTATTTGAAATTAGGATTTGACAGACATAATTAGTTTCTTTGTGAAATTGGAGATTATTATTGTTTTTTTAAAGCTAGTTTAGTTGAAAAGCAATCCAAGAGCATCCTTTATTTCTTTTGAAATATGTCGATACCAATATTATGTTAGAATAAAATGGAGTCTTTAAGCTGATTTAGGTGGAAAAATACCCTATTAAACAAAAAGGTTTGTAACTAAATGTTGTTTACTCTGATTTTGTTTTTACTTCCTTTTTTTCCATTTTCCACTTATGCTTTAACTTTTCAGTGTACTTTTTTTTAGTTTTATACAATTTTTCCTAGTTCATGTACTTTGCTATATCCTCATTTGGTTCTTGAATGCTCAAGAAAAGACAAGTCATGGGCTACTTTTAGTTTATTTAGCAATGTTTGCTTAAGGTAGAATAAGTTATTAATTCAAATTCTGCTCATACATTTTGTATAGGTGTAAGCTCATGGATCTGATGCAATGGTTTATGATCGTTTGTGGGATACCCTTAACTTCTACGGTTGCATTTCTGTGAACACCAGCTCGAATAGTGAAGTCAGCAGCCATTTTGTAAATTATAAACATATATACTTTTAGTAGCGTTATTTTTTAGTTTGTATAGTATTATATATTTTAGATCTCTTTTGAATTTGTATACAATTAAACATTATGAATTATATAAAAAAATGAATTTTAATTTTTTTGAATTATGGTATCAATTAATTGTCTTACAATAAGTGCAAAAATTGTTTCAAATGCAACATAAATGTTTTTCAAAAAGTGTTGCGACAACTGGACATGGTGTTGCAAATAAGCTAAAAGTGTTATAAGAAAAGTGTTACGAAAAAACAACAAAAGTGTTATGAAAACAACTAACGGACGTTAACATTGACGGCGACACAACAGAAAGCATTGCAAGTACTAAAAAAGTGTTGTGAAAAGTCACTTGTCGCAACACATTTCTTAGTGCTATGAAAAAAGAAAATGTGTTACGAAAATGACTTTTCGCAAGGGAAGCATCACCAATGACTTTTTCCACAGAAAAGTGTTGCGACAAGTGTTTTCGCAACACTTTTGGCACTTTAGGCAATATTTTTTCATTGTTGCAACAGGCCATCTATGGCGTAGTGAAAAGGTGTCTTTTCATTTGACAGTTGATGGTGGTTGATCATTCTTATCCGGTAGTTGGTAGTTGAGAAGAGTTTACCAATAACCATCACAAGTCGCGAGTGTGATATATGTGTCGCGATCGTGACTATTGGTTGGAAACTTTCTGCTTATGAAGAATGACAAGTCGTGAATGCAAATGGGTGTCACGATTGTGAAATGTGTTTTTCTTCATGTTTCTTCTTTGCAACTTTGCTGCTCTTTAACTGCATTGATCTTGAGCAATTTCCTTATATTCCACGCATCTTTTTGCACCTTTTTTACACTTTTTCCATAGAATTCCACCTTTGATCATTTTACTCCCAAGATTCACCTAGTTTTTGCATTTGCATAAAAAACAACTACATACCACGTGAAATCTTTTATATGATGTATAAAATGACTTAAATCCAGATTTTTTTATGATTGAAAATATCATGATAATAAGTGTAATTATACACTTATCACCAATCCTGAATCGATCTGGGTCTGCCTAAAGCAGACCCAAACCGATTCGACTTCTAGACCACCCAAAAAGAGGGATGGTGACCTGTCCGATCAAGACAGGTGACCAGACTGCTTAATGGGCCTATCCCAGCTTCAGGACAAGTCCCAAAAAAGGCTAGTCCCCAACCAGTCTAGACCAGTCCAAAATATCGGGTGAGTCTAGGCTTGTTTGATTAGGAAGCGATTAGGGAAATGGGTCTTTTTGGTTTTTTTCAATATTTTTTGAATTTTTTAATGATTTTTGGGCAGTTTTTTTGTTGGTTTTAGACTATTTTGGCTTGGTTTTGACTTTTAAAAGACCAAGGATCTCCTCTGAACGCCTCATAACTTCAAAGCACATCACTAAAAAAAAGAGGCAAGTGAAAGTATTTCTCATCATAGCTTGACGAGAGGGACCAAGAATTTCATGCTCACAATCTACCGCTCGTATAATCACTATTGATATAAGTCCAAATTGCTACACGAAAAGAGCAAGGGATAGAAATTATACCTTGGCCAGCATGTTTTTATCGATGTTGAATTTGAAACACGGAAGATCGCTAGAATCATTTGAACTTTGATGAGGCTGACTTCCAAGTTTTTAGTTCCTAGTCCTCTTCTTATGATTGGTTGAGTCGTCTTCCAGGTCCTTAGTGCTTAGTTGACGAGGATGACTTCCAAGTTTTCAATACCTAGTTGCCTTCCAAGAGAGGTTGAGTCGTCTTCTAGGTTATTATTACCTCATTGACGAGAATGACTTTTAGGTTTTTAGTGCCTAGTTACCCTCCAAGAGAGGTTGAGTCACCTTCTAATGCCTAGTTAACGAGGATGACTTCTAGGTTTTCAATGCCTAGTTGCCTTCCAAGAGAGGTTGATTCATCTTCAGGGTTTTAGTACCCAGTTGATGAGGATGACTTCTAGGTTTTTAATGCTTAGTTGCCTTCTGAAAGAGGTTGAGTTACCTTCTAGGTGTATAGTGCCCAGTTAACGAGGATGGCTTCCAGGTTTTACATTCCTAGTTGCCTTCCAAGAGAGATTAAGTCATCTTCTAGGTTTTTAGTGCTTAGTTGACGAGGATGACTTCTAGGTTTTCTGTGCCTAGTTACCTTCCACGAGAGTTTGAGTCATCTTCTAGGTTTTTAGTGCCTAGTTGATGAGGATGACTTCCATGTTTTTAATGCCTAGTTTCCTTGCAAAAGAGGTTGAGTTACGTTCTAGGTGTTTAGTGCCCTGTTAACGAGGATGACTTCTAGGTTTTAAATTCCTAGTTGCCTTCCAAGAGACGTTGAGTTATCTTCCAGGTTTTTAGTGCCTAGTTGACGAGAATGACTTCCAGGTTTTCTTTGTCTAGTTACCTTCCAAGAGATGTTGAGTTGGTCTTCTATGTTATTAGTTCCCAATCAATGAGGTTGACTTCTAGTTTTTCACTTCCTAGTTTCCTTCCAAGAGAGGTTGAGTCATCTTCCAGGATTTTAGTGCCTAGTTGGCGAGGTTAACTTCCAGGTTTTTAGTGCCTAGTTGCCTTTTGAGAGAGGTTAAGTTGGTCTTCTAGGTTTTTAGTGCCTAGTTAACGAGGATGACTTACAGGTTTTCTATGCCTAGTTGCCATACAAGAGAGGTTGAGTTGGTTTGAAAACCTGAGATGCAACAGAGTTGTTTTGAAGTTAGTAGTGGAGATAAGAGCATTTTAACTCCTTGATTGACATTTTGGAAACAAAATATTTTACCCCTTCAATCAAGAGTTAAAATGAAAAAAAATGATTAAGTTGAAGAAATTCGGCCTGGTCGAAAAACTGCGAAGGTGCCTTTGAAACGGTTGGATTTGCCCTTGCAAGGATTTGTTTATGACTGTCAGGAAGATATGTCTTCTTTAGAGTTGTAATTTCTTAGTGGGAAAAAATTTGAAAGTGATATTTAGTGAATGAAAAGGTATGTGGTGATTGGTAAAGAAAATGAGGCTAAAATGAAAGTTTTTCATTTTACCGATTGGGTGCGAGATATTTCCCGAAAATGGGATCCGATGCTGGCTTGATGGGGCGTGCAAAACCAAAATACCTTGACGGTAGAGTATTTGAAAAAAAAAAGAGAGGAAATGAGGAGAAATTGGCTTATTTTATTTTACCGAGCGGGCTTAAGAATGCTGCCCTAAAAGAGAGGTCGAGGGGGCTTGGTAGGGGGCGTAGAAGTATATGTGCCCAAAATGCCTTGACAACGGAGTAGTTGAAAATGAGGAGAAAATGTGGAAGTTGGAAGGAAAAAGTGGTACAAAGTAACCTTTGGGGTTCCTTCAGAATTCTCTATATAAAGGAATGAAAATTAAAAAGTGATTTCACTTTTCACTTTTCCAGATTTCATCTCTCGAGATTTCGATGATGCTGAACAAACTTTGTGCTCCTTATCCTTGTAGTATGGGCATTGGGGATTGTGATGTGAGACATGATGGCACACGGACCTGCTCAGTGTCACAGGTTTTCGGGCTCCAGCCTATTGATCTCTTTATGGATTATGCCCTTGACTCGCTGATTGTTTTGGTTATAACTCTAGAGAGGCATGCTTCTCATCTCCAGGTATTCCTAAAACCTGTTAATTACGTCCAATTTTGTTTTAATCAAACTGTTTGCATGAATTGTTGGATTATTTGAAATTTAATTTGAATTTGAATTAGAAAAAAATGCCATGAAACCAAATAAAATGTCAAAAATATGGGGGGTACTTGTAAAAAAACTACGGAAATGCAGCTATATAATGCAAAACCTGAAATGTGGATTTTTTTTGTCGCCGTTTCGGAACGGGTCTAGTACGCCATGCTGGCCTAGTTTTGGGCTGGTCCCAGTGTACCAGTCGGGTCGACCTCGATGATCTAGGCCGGTTCCGGCCTAGCCCTACGATGGTGTGGATATCGCATTATTGCGCTATCCATCGACCTAAATCGAACCGGTGCCAGATTGAACCGGACCGATCCCAGCTAACCAGACCGGTCCCTATTTTTCGCCAATCGGGCATCTAAATGAGACTAAATCAAAATTTTTTGATTCTTTTGCCGAAAAAAGAAAATAATTTTAACTGAGAGCTGGGTTTAAGATGTAGTATTTTGATAGCTTTTGAATTATTGTTTTGAGTTAAATTAACTAAACAATAAATTTAAAGTTAGTTCAAATTAGACTTAACTGAAATATAGGTCTAGATAACTTATTTAAATGCATGGATTAGTTTAAAAGCATGAATTTGTTTAGTTTATTTTACACTTCTCATGAGATTAAATGCCATGCTACAAGTGAATGTGAAAAATTATCATGATTTGGTGTGAATTCTGTAGCCCAAGACATGTGAGGGCTTTGGTGCTGTGAGCTGGTGCGGGGAGTGGTGGAGGCAGATGCACGAGGATTCCATTGCTAGGCAAAATTACAGGTTGGTGGCAGTAATAGATGCCACCGGTTTTGGACCATTGATTCGTGCTCTCCCTCTAGCTTCGAAGGGATTGAGCCAGATTATCCACAATGCGCTTATTGATAGGTATTCACTTGCCAGTTGGAGAGCTCATGATTACTCCCTTTGATATCGTGGCTATGACTGTGTTTAGGTGATCAGGGTGGACCCTACACTTTGATACTATCATGGAACGATTTCCCTATTCTCGATCTACCATTGATATACTCAAGAGACAGATTAACGTCTAACCATCACCACATTCTCGGGTGTATATTAGTGATGTTGTAGCCCGGTGGGAGAGACTCGATGAGATATATGATGAGGAGGTGCCTCATTTTGTTCGATCATTCATTGTCGTACTCCTCTCTACCATTTTTTTCTAGTGTCTAGCAGACATCCAAACTACATCATTGTGCCATTATTAGAGGACATAGATTCTATCACGGGATGAAACTGGTGCCGGGCTATCTTGGGCCAGATTTACTATGAACTTGATTATTGTGCCCGACACCCTATTAAGGAGCTGAAGGCAGGATGTTTGTGGATCTTAGTGAGTCTTCACACTTCTTTACATTTCATTGCTTCAACATTGCCCCTATACTAATATGATGCATTTACAACTATGAGCATTCAAGTATCGCGTTATTCCACCACCGCAGCTATCAGGGCATGCACCGTCGGATGCCCACTTTCTTACTTTTTATATGCTTCTATGGAAAGATAGGGTAGATAGATAGATATTCATGGTACCAGGAGTACCTCCGATGTCTTCGCCGTAGTTGGGTATGCACCTATTTCTTTTAGAGCTTCGTTATTATCATTTATTTACCCACTCAATATTATGACTTGGCTTTTTATTGTAGATCCACACTGATCCATGACTTTCCCTCCCTGGTTACGCTTATATTTTGAGGGTCCAATGTGAGGTAGACGATTATCGTTTGCTCAGAGAGTGCCCCTTTACCCAAGAGTAGTATTTAGGAGATTGCATCTGGAGGTGGTAGACCAGCAAGGTTTTGTGGAGGAGGGTTCCATCGAGTATACCCATCGGGTTATTCTAGCTGCGTCTACTTCTTGCTGATGAGCTGACACTATTTATTGATGGTGGAGGATGGAGGATCCCTTCGGTTAGCTAGCGATACCAAGAGTTTATGGACTATTTTCTTCATCTATGCCCGAGGTGGCTGACTGGGGATGAGCCCATGAGGTGGCGATCGTGGACGCCCCCAACTATGGGAGCGGAGGAGATGATGATGATGATGCTGTAGATGATCAACCTGAGGTCAGGGATGAGGATACATGACCAGATGGAGGTTCCCCTACTATGGGAGATAGTTGAACTTTTCCTGGTATGAGCCGAGCAGGTCTGGGAGCCTCAAGATCTAGTGGGGGAGCCCACATTTCTGACAAATCTCGGTGTGTGACACCTTTTCACAGAGTAAACATCTTCACCTTTGATTTTACCCTCATTTATGCATATTCTGACAGTAAACTGAACCTCAAACTTCTTGTTACAGGTATAGGCTCGCAAGAAGAAGACTAGATACATCGAGGAGGTAGTCCCTAATGATCATGAGACCCAGCGAGGTACGAGAGAGAGATAGGGAGTCCCAGCGTCGCAACCTACCAGAGGATTATCAAGAGAGACCTTGGATCCCTGAGTGACAGAGGGAGTCCTTAGTTAAGAGATGGAGACTGCCTTCATGCTAATAACATGATTAGGGGAGAGAGGGTTGATTCACCTATCTGAGTCTACCATGCCCCTTTGCTTCCTTCCTATTTATGCTATCCATGTGAGTGCCCTAGAATACTACCTTTGTAATATTCTTTAGAATAAGATGCCAGATCTAACATTTGGCCATATGGTTTGCAGATAGCTAATGCTTAGGCAGAGAGATTCGCTTGTGGGCTCATCTCAGGCTTGGATCTCATGATGGCATAGGATGTAAGAGTATGTATGTATACATGTATGTGGGTTAGTTTCTTGACATGTATGTATGTTATTTGTTTTATCGATTCCTCTTGTCAATATTTTTCCACATGGAGCATAATCCAGCCTAGAGGGTCGAGGCTGAGGCGGCAGCGGCTCAGGATGCTCTATCTAGGCTTGAGGATGAGATGCCATGGATGATGAGGCCTAATGATGGAGAGCAGAGAATGAGAACTTATTTCGATCATTGAAGACCGAAAACTCACTTCGATCATCATGGAGGTGATGGTGCCGGCCCTATCTATGGGATCAACTTCACTAGGCTCACTAGAGACAAAGTAGAGGGGTCAAGGACTCACTTCGAGCACTAGATGTCAAGGAGTCATTTCAAGCACCGGAGAGGTAACAGTGCCGGCCATATCTATATCGACTTCATTGGGCTCACCGGAGATAGATTGTATGCATCATGGACTCACTTCGAGCACCAGAATCTAAGGATTCATCTCGAGCATTAGAGAGGTGATGGTGCTGGCCCTAGCCAAAGGATAAACTCCATTAGGCCTCCTAGAAGAGGCAAGAGCATGTCTCTACTCTTTCCTGAGGAGATGCCCCTAAATTCCCCATCTTGCCCCGCACACGGAGAGGAGGGCGAGAGGGCCAGGGATGACTATGAGGAGGAGACAATCGTTGATAGTGATGGTAGGAGCGATGACGGAGAAGACGTGAGCTAGTACTTGGTACAAAAGCTTTGATTTCTTGTTGTTTTGATGATGTAGCTTATACATTTTCTTCTTTTATTTTGAAACTCTGTAGTACTTTATGACCTTATATAAAAATTAGTTATTATAAAAGCCTTATTTTGGTGGTGATGATCTTACACTTTGTCTTACCAAAGTGCCTGGACTGACTACCACTAGAGATGACTGAATGAATTTTGGGGATTCACCGACCTAGATAAGTGAAATGGAGCTACTTTGTAGTAGGAGAGTGCCAAGGAGAAAGATAGATGAGAGGAGGAAGCGCTGATCCTTGCTGATATAACGAGGAGATAGAAGATGACTCGTTTGTATCCATGCTTTTATTATGATACAAGTTGGCTAGCTTTATTATGCATTAGAATGCATGCAACAATAAACTCAAACTACTATGAAGTAACTAAGAAAAAGCATTACTAGCTTTGTTTGAGCATTCAAGAATGAATACACTCGTAATAACTCAGCAAAAATGATCATTTCATTAAATGAAATCAATTAGGGTACAAAAGTTCATGATACCACCAGATATCCACTTATCTAACCCCTATTGCCAAAAAGCCTTTCAGATTTCAGTTTGGCATCTCCTTGTTTCACTCTTTGTCCTCACTTTTACCCAAAGAGCCCTTTCGGGTTTTCTCTTTGATGGATAAATTTGTAAAAGAATACCCTAATTTTTTCTCAACTATACCAAGAAAGATAGCTGAAGGACATGCTATATAAATTTTTATTACAAGTGGTGCTCTTCACAATTTAATTCTTCTCCTAAATGTGATAGCACTTTAGCCTGTCCTGATTGATTGGGTTCACAAACTCATTGTCATCCATGTCCATTATTTCGACTGCTCCTTTACTAAGGATCTTCTTAACTACAAACAGGCCTTCCCAGTTGGGCCTGAATTTCCCTTAACATCGATGTTGGAAGGTTTCAGCTATTTTAAAATTAAGTCCCCTGCTTTCAAGGGCTGCCTCTGATGCTTAACTTTGTGGTTGTAAGCTCTTGTCATGAGCTATTTATACATTTCCAGGTGATCAAGGGCTTTCACACGATGTTCATCAATCATATTCAACTACTCAAATCTAGCCTTTACCCAATCAGACTCTTTCAATCTCGCTTCCATGGAACCCCTTAAGGATTTGACCTAATTTCCATTGAAAGAACTACTTCCATCCCGTAGACTAAGGAGAAGGGAGTTTTATCTATCGAATTACACACACTAGTCCTATACCCCCAAAGCATGAACGAAAGCTTATCTGCCCAATCATGGTAAGTGGTCACCATTTTGGATAAAAATTTCTTCATAGACTTGCTCGCTGCTTCCATTGCCCTGTTAGCTTGAGGTTTGTAGGGAGAAGAGCGATGATGCTCAATGCCATAATTTTCGATCAGATCAATCATTGCCTCTCGAAAATGAACCCCATCATCAGATACAATGTGATGAGGCATCCCATGGAATGTGAAGATATGCTTTTTGATGAACTTGGCCATCTTCTTGACAGTTATGTTGGTGAAAGATTCGGCCTCTACCCAGTTGGAAAAGTTGTAGACTACCACAATGATGCACCGATGCAAAGAAGGTTGGATCTCACCAATAGTATCAATCCCCACACCGAGAATGACCAAGGAATTGAAAGATTTTGGAGATCTGACAGTGGTAAATAAATAATGTCTTCATATATCTGGCATTCATGGCATTTCTTCACTTTAGAGATGTAATCGGCTATCATGGTAGTCCAAAAATAACCTTACTACTGAATTTTCTTTGCTAGGGCCAAACCATTCATGTGAGTGTCGTAGTCTCCTCCATGGATGCGATGCATAACCAAAGAACCTTCCTTTTTTGAAAGAACATGCAAAAGCAAATCGTCGCTATTACGCTTAAAGAGATCATCCCCAACAATTCTAAACTGAGTAGCTCACCGATGCAGAGATAATCGTTCGGAGTCCGTTACCCCCAGGGGGAATTCCCCATCTTGAATCCATCAAACTCTGTCCTGATACCAACAGTTCTCATTCATGCTGATGGTGGCGGAGATGGCACGGTAATAGAATGGTTCCTTAGATGATTGAATGACCACGGGTCCAATGGGTTGGGTCTAAGGACCTTCCCACATAGAGGCCAGGGTGGCTAAAGAATCCATCGTTTGATTCTCATCCCAAGGGACATTCCTAAATAGAAACTTCTTGAATTTCGTAGCCATTTACCATACTATATCTACATAGGGTCGAAGTGACTCCTCCTTGATTTCCCAATCACCGAAGTGACTCAGGATGTTCTTCTCATGTTGTGGATTTAACCAGCATGTCATCCACATAGACTTTGACCTCTTTGTGAATCATATCATGGAGCAAGAACATCACAGCCAGCTTATAAGTTGCACCAGCATTTTTCAAACCAAGTGGCATGACTTTATAGGAGTAGACACCCTATTTAGTTATGAAAGTCGTTTTGACTTTATCCATAATATCTATAAGAATCTGGTTGTAGTCTAAAAACCCATCCATCAAGAGTACATTGCGGCCCGTGTAGCGCTATCCACCAATACATTAATGTGGGGCAACAGGAAGTCATCTTTTGGTGATGCTTTATTCAGATCCTTGAAGTCCTCACAAACCTCACTTTCCCATCCTTCTTAGCCACATGAACGATGTTTACAAGCTATGTCGGATACTCAACCACTTCAAGGAACTTAGCCTCTAGTAGCTTTGCTACTTCTGCCTTAAGTTTATCAGCCCATTCTGGATGCCCTACTTATGTAAAGAGTATAAGTTCAGATAAGTTGGGTTCTAAGTCTAATAGGTGTCTATTTTTAGGTTACCCTAAGGAGACTATGGGTTATACCTTTTATGATCCTAACGAATAAAAAGTCCTTGTTTCCATAAATTCTCAATTCCTTGACTAGGAGCATATACTTGCGAAAGCTAGTGGGAACAATCTTGAGTTAGACACTCAAGAAGATCAAATAGGCAATCAACTGATTATTCCTACACCTATTACACAAGAACGTGTAAGCATGGAATAGCCTATTATAACACTAACATTGCGTGGGTCAGGTCGGGCTCCAATCACTTTGCGGTTTTCTCATCACTGATGATAAACATCTCTTCCTAATGGGATATGATGAGCCCAAGACTTATAAGGAGGTAATGGAAGGCTCAGAATCTGGAAAATGGTTTATAACCATGAGGTCAGAGATGGACTCCATGTATAAAAATCATGTTTGGAAATTGATAGATGCTCGAAGTGGGTTTTAAGAAGAAATACCGTCATAGATGGTAATGTAATCACCTATAAAGCAAGGGTAGTTGCAAAAGGTTACATTAAAAAAGAAGGCATTGACTATGATGAAACCTTTTCACTGGTGGCCATGCTACAGTCTATCTTGAAACTCATTACCATCATTACTTATTACGATTATGAGATCTGGTAGATGGATGTGAAAATAGCATTCCCTAACTGTAATTTGGAAAGGGATGTGCATATGGCACAACCCAAGGGTTTTACATCCGAGGATGGCTCGAAAGTATGCAAATTGTAAAAGTCCATTTATGGACTTAAGCAAGCATCAAGGAGTTTGAATATTAGGTTTGACGAGACAATCTGAGAAATTGGTTTTGTGTCAAATGCTAATGTGCCTTGCATATATAAGAAGGCTAGTTAGAGTGCAATCGTTTTCCTTGTATTATATGTCGATGACATATTACTGATAGGAGACGATATTCCTTTTCTTCAGATAGTGAAGTCATGATTGTCAAAGAAGTTCTCCATGAAAGACCTTGGAGAAGCAGCTTTTATACTTGTTATAAAGATCTACCTAGATAGATCCAGAAGGTTGTTAGGTCTTTATCAAAGTACACACATAGATAAGGTTTTGGCTAGATTAACCTTGAGTAGTTAAGAAAGGGTTATCTCCAAATGTCTCATGGGATTAACCTTTCTAAATCCTAGCATCTAAGAACACAAGAGGAGAGACTGGGCATGAATGGAATACCCTATGTTTCAGTGATAGGATCCATCATGTGTGTTATGGTATGCACTCAGCCTGACATCTCACATGTGTTGAGCATCATGAGCAGATTTCAATCTGACCCAAGTGAGAAGCACTAGATGGCCATTAAAAAAATAAGTACTAATATAAGACTAAGGATATGTTTTTGATATATGGAGAAGGTGATTTCTCTAAGAAGGGATACACTGACATGAGTTTTTAGTCTAACATGGATGATTACAAGTCCCAATCAAGATATGTATTTATGTTAAATGGAGGGGAATTTGTTTGGAAGAGTTTCAAACAGGATACGATTGCCGATTTAACAATTGAATCTGAGTATATATGTTCTTCGGAAGTAGCTAAGAAATTTTTCTGGTTAAAGGGATTTATTGGTGATCTCGGTGTGGTGTTGCAAATAAAATAGTGGTCAATTGCAATAACAATGGGGCTATTGCTCAGGAAAAAGAAACTGTGGTCTCGTTAGAGAAACAGACATATACTTAGAAAATACCATCTCATTCGGGAGATAGTGGCTAGAAAGGATATAAGCTTAGAATAAATTCCAACGGATTAGAATCTAGCGGATGGGCTAACAAAGCCATTGACTCATGTTAAACATGACCAAAATGTTAATGAGTATGGCATGAAGCACATGGGCAATTGGCTCTGGTGCAAGTTGGAGATTGTTAGACATGATATCTTCCCTAAAGACAATTAGGACAATATATCTTAATTAGTTATAATGTACAAATGGTTTTAAATAATTATTATTAATAATAAAGGCATCTTTTTTTTTATCAATGTTAGTTTAATTTATATATCTCGCTGGTATCATATATATGTGGTATTATATATATGCGCATTGATAACATAAAGTCTAATGCAAGGACATAGTGGGAGCTATGTGGTGTGAGAATTGCACAAACGTGTTACTATGAATAGTCTAAATATCCCAAGTCATAGTTTTATTGGGATTGGACATCAATGAAGCAGATAGACTATCATGTGTCAGCTTACTCCTTGGATTTGATCCAAGCATCCAATCTCACAAGCTGAAGGTTGTACCTTGAGTTAATACATTTATGTATTCGAGTAATAAATTGGAGACTACTATAAGATAAACACTCGGAAATAACTTTATCAATGTGTTGGTTTCATGTCTTATTGTAGTAGCAATACAAGTATCCTTAGACCTGAGACACTGATTATCTTATGTAGGAGTTTCTATACTTTGGGTCATACTTATTCACACCGTGGCGGTAAGGATGATACGGGTGATTACAGGTATAGTCATGATCACTTGTTGGTATGCCGAGTAGTCAAAATGGGATCTATCACTCCTGATATAGTGATATTATGGGAGACATACCTTAGGGCCTCTTGTTGAAGAAACACACTCATAATCCTCTAATCAGAGTATAAGATTGATAGAATGGGTTTCTAGCCAATCTTGATATATAATGGCGAGTGATGTTCTTCGTGAACAAGTCTAATTCCAAGATAGCTATGGCTATTACTTGAGCTAAAACTTAACCCAAGCTCAATAAACTAGGCGATACTTAACCTAATGGAAGGAGTGTATTTTATTAGTTACTACTACAAAACTGGATAAAGTGTTAGGCACTTGACGTTCCGAGAATCGGGGGATCATACACCTTTGCTAGAAAGCTCATTTGATCATTTTGAGTTATCGGGTTCCATATTAGTCTGGAACACCAAGCCTAAAGGTTTCCAAATGGAAAGCCAAGTTTAGGTTAACCTCTAGCGGCTCTATACTTCGAGATCCAATGAGGTCACACACTTTGGGTTTTTACCGGACTAAGTAAAGAACCTATAGACTAGGTCTATACCAAGAAGGTTGTCAAATTCATTGGATGAATTATTAATTAGTTGGACCAGATTAATAATTAAAATGATTAAAGGAGAAAATTGGGAATATTTGCACACAGCGGAGCAAGGGAATTTTTCCTATTGCGAATGGGCCCCAATGAACACAAGTTATTTGAAGTGTGGGCCTACTCGTCTACTCCGCAAGCAAAACTGCTCGCGAGCCACTAGCAGGGAGCAGGCCCGCTGTGAGCGGGCGACACGGAGCGATGGACCGAGAGCATGCGGGGTTCATAGGCGCGGTCCACCAGGGTGTTTTGAAAAAAGGAAGGAAGAAGAAAAAGCACCGGGTCTGGGACCCGGGAAAAAAAGGTTTGAAAGATAAAAAGGCGAAAACGTTTTAGATCGGTTCGAACCCGAATCCGCCGTCTCTCAGTGTGGATTCGCCACCTGGATTAGCTCTTTCCAGGAATTAGAGTCCTGTGAGGCTTCACGTCCGGGGGACGGCCCACCAAGACACAGAGATTCGGGTTCGGGATAAGTTGCTTATTTCTTAAGTGATCACATTATATTACATCTACAGAAAACCGTTTTCTTTTAATTGTGCATATTCGCACTTAGGTTATTTTTGAAGTTAAATGCATGGTTCACGTATTGCGAAATAATAAAACATTCACAAAAACGGAAAAATAAATCATCCACAAAAACAGTAAGTAAATGTGGAACCATGCATTTACTTAAATACGGAAAATAAAATTACAAGGCTTCAAAAATCGGGGGACGCAACCGCCCGCTAACCTATTATTTACATTTTCCCTAAATAAAATGTGCAATACCCGAAGGAAAAAAGTAAAATCCTAAACATACATCTAACCTGCATCCACAAAGGTTAGAATAGGGGATATGTCACGTATGCTCGTTTTGATTTTGGCGAGGCCCGTATGGCTTCGTTAAAAACATCGACGATTTTAAAGTTATTAATTTAAATAAAATCGTTCGTTTTATTAACACATTGGTTGGTCCATTTTAATTAATGAAAATGATCGCATGGTAAAA
>CATIWQ010161764.1:0-22108 GCA_949673415.1 Euphorbia schlechtendalii | reverse complement strand
CGAAACTATCTCTTTACATATTTTATTTCGTATTTTATATAACTGAAACTAATGTCTAAAACAATATATGATATATAATTATACCATATAATAAATTTCACGAAATATAACATATGTATCAAAATGCAAATATTATGTTATGAAATTGGATGTTACAGATTTGATAAGGACTTCTCTCCCACCCCAACTTAGGAAATTTGACTTCCAAGAAGAAATCCTCTTCCAGATTCTATCTTGAATAAAACCAAAACTGGCAATCTTACTCCTACCCACCAACATAGGCATCCCCAAATACATCGAATCGGAAGTGGCCTGGGTCACATCGAAGAAGTCATAAATAAGTTGCTTATAGTCATTCTTCAAATTTGAAAACTAAAAGTGATAGATGAATTTTAAAATTCACTTTCTGCCTAGAGGCTCTCTCATACGACACCAAACAGTCCTTAATATATTGACATTCAATTAGAGTAGATTTAAAGAAAAGCATGGAATCGTTTGCAAAAAGTAAGTGGGAGATAGTAGGGGCATTCCTAGCCACAACACACCCATGGATTAAACCAGAGGCCTCTAGCGAAGCAAGAGCTGCAGATAAACCCTGAGCACACAGGATGAACAAATAGGGAGAGAGGGGATCCCCTTGCCGTAACCCCCTCTGTGGCAAAATAGACCCAAAACGACTCCCACTAGAAGAGAAAGAATAGTGCACCGAGGAGATACACATATTTATCCAACCAATCCAAGTACCTGAGAAACCCATCTGGGACAAGACCTCATTTACATATGGCCACTCAATGCAGTCATAAGTCTTGGCCATATCAAGCTTTAAGGCAACAGAACCATTGTTACCAGATTATTTTCTATTGAGGGCATGCCCTACCTCGTATGCAAGCAACACATTATCAGTAATAAGATGGCCTGGGATGAAAGCACTTTGATTCTCAGATACTACATCATTCAGTATGCACTTTAATCTATTAGCAAGAATTTTGGCAATGATACGATACAAGACATTACACAAGGCAATGGGCCTGAAGTCAGAAATACATGTAGCATTCTTAATCTTTGGAATTAAGACTGTACAAGTAGAATGCAATTCATCAGGTAAGATAGCATGGTGCAAAATGTCTGAAATATACATAAATAAGTAATCAAATGCCAATAGGTTTGAAAAAAACCTTAATTGAGGCCGTTTGGTCCTGGGGCTTTATCCGGGTGCATAGAGAAAACAGCCTCCTTCACCTCTTCAATCACAAGGGGGCGACATAAGGCATTGTTTTGCTCCACGGAGACATGAGAGGTAATATGATTGACAAACTCCAAATCCAAAATACGCACTAGCGAACAAATTACTGTAGAATCCCACAAAATGGTCTTGCAGCCCATTGTCCCAATTAAGCTTTTCTCCCGAATTTGATAATAAGAAATCAATTCCATTCATCTTCCTCATTGCCGAAGCTTAACGATGGAAAAATCTCGTATTATTATCACCTTGGTGCAGCCACCTCACATGAGACCTCTGTTTCCAATACAATTCACTTTCTCTATATAGAAAATTAATTCTCATTCGAGCCTGGATATATCGATCATTCGCTATCGTACTGAAACTCCGTTTGCATCTCTCCATTTTGACTCAGTTATCCCTAATATCCCGGTTAAACTGATCACGATGCCGAACCCCCCACTCCTTCAAAGAGGTCGAGACCTGCTATAATCTACCTAGAAAACCCAGCCGTACCCCCTCCCTCCACTTTGCTGCCACTAGATCCCGATAGCCCGCATGCTCACTCCAACAATTATTGTATCGAAACCTGTTATCTTTGTGAGTTGTTCCACTACTCAAAGAAAGGAACAAAGCATCGTGGTCACTCGATGTTATAATAATGTGACTATCCGAATAGTCAGGGAACTCAAAAAACCATTCTTCCGATGCAACCCCGCGATCCAACCTCTCTCGAAGCACAACCTGCCCATTATGCACCCTTTCTCAAGTAAAATAACACTCTGAATATCCCATATCCGATAAGCTACAATCAGTTAGAGCACGTTGAAATTGATTTATCTGATTTGGGGGATGAATAGCACCTCCTTGTTTCTCATGAACCGCCAATATCTCATTAAAGTCCCCCATGATAACCCAAGGTAAGTCACAAGAAGAAGTGAGCTACTGAAGAAGATCTCAAGAAAGATATCTCAGATGCTGTCGGGGGTTTCCATAAAAGCCCGTGAAATGTCACTTTTTTCCATTTAACTCGATGCAAACATCAATATGCGAGGTATTATAACTGAAAAGAGAGGCCTTAGTATCAGATTTCCAAATTAAAACTAAGCCCCCACCCGAGCGAATTCCCTGAACCACAAAGCTTCCCTCGTAACCCATTTGATTACGAATATTCTCAACGTGAACTCTAGAACAACGAATCTCTGATAAGAAAATAACATTCGGCCGATACCTAGCCACCACCCTTTTGAGCTCTTGAATTATCGCAATAGGGCCTAGACTACAACAATTCCAACTTAACAAACTCATTATTGACAGTGGGTCTGTTCCTCTACAGAACCCGCCTCCAAAGATAAAAAAGGACTACTTGAAATCTTATTTAAATTAGAAATCATAGAGGCTGAATCACTACTATTCTCAATCCTCTTAGCCACCAATCACTCCCTCGACTGGGAAATCACCTCCTTTCTCCATCGAGTTCAATATAGTTGTAAAGGAAAGGCCTGTTGAAGGAAGAGTAGGCTGCCTCACCACCGCCCCAACTGAAACTAAGCCCCGAACTACATTACCGACTGCCATGATGCTTCCATCACCTACTACTACCTCCTCACTAACCACTTGGCCGCCAGTGGCACTAAGCTGCAGGTTTGAGTTTCAATCTCGAGAGGTCTCACTCTGCTGAGGGCCTTGCATTTGCTGCAACCAAGTGTCTCCCTGCATATGCGAGAAGTTTTGCAAAGAAGCTTGTAATGTGGCATTATACTTACAGCTTTTATGATCTACCGCTGCATCAAACTTGGCCTCACAGAATTTATCTGAATGTCCAATAATACCGCAAAAAAAAAAAATAGAAATTCGGCAACCTCTCATATTGGAATTTGATAATGTTCCACTCTCCTCCCAGTTTCTAAGTCTCCACTTTGTTTTGAGAGGCCTCTTAACATCAAATAAGACTATAATTCTGAGGAATACCTTCCAAGATCCGTCAAAAGTCTTCCGATCAGATTTGACAAACTTGCTGACGTAATTACCAATGTTACTGGCCATCTTTTCATTCCAAAAAGTCTCCTGTAGGTCATGAACTTGCACCCAAAACTCAGTCTCAAACATCGGCCAACTCTTTGGATTCGATCCCAATGCAAAATGACTCACAATTATCAACTTTTGTTCGAACGACCATGGCCCTTCTTTTAGAATTCTTTCTACGTCTAATGCATGAAATAGCTGAATGCAGAATAGGAATGGTTCAATTTCTTTAAATTTTATACCTTTGACAGGCTGCTAAACACCCGCCATAACGGATTGGAAATAGCTCGACTTGATCGACCTATCTGAAACTACTCTTGCTAAAACATACATACCTTTAACAAAGTCTGGAGTAATAGCCTTTGTGTCATCAACAATAAGACTGTCACTATCGTCCCATTCAGAATCATCCTCAATGTGCACACGTGCAGTTTTGTCAGTTAGTTCGTCTGCCATATTAATCGAATAGAAAAATCTAATAGAAAGAATAATGAGATTGATGATTTTCACAAAATACAATAAGAAAGACCCTGTACGGAAGAATCTGAAGGGAAAAGATGGGAACCCTAAAAGCGGCGCTTTAGGGAAAAATTATCCATATATATATATATATATATATATGAAATATAGCATAATAATTATTATATAAAAATTATATTATATTAAGTATGAATAATATTATTATATAAAAATAAATGTAGATGGAGGAGATGAATTTGATGGTGACGATGGAGGTAGTGGTGATAGAGGGGTGGATGAAGTGGTGGTAATATAGGTCGAGGAAGTGGTGGTAGTGACGGTAGTGGTGTTGGAGGAAGAAGTGGATGTGTTGGTGGAGGGAGTGGTGGTGGGGGTGGCAGTGGTGCCGGTGACGAATGAAGGAAGTGGTGGCGATCGTGATGGAGATAATAGGATGGAGGAAGTTATTGATATGTTGGTATGGGTGGAAGAAATGGTGGTGCTGGAAGTGAAGGAAGTGGTGGTGTCCGGGTGGAGGTGGTGGTGGCGGAGGTGGGTGGAGGAGGTGGTGGTAGCGGGATGGAGAAAGTGATGGATAGGGATGTCAATCGGGCGGGGAATCCGAAACCCGTGGAATCCGAACTGACGGGTGTGAGGAATAATCGAAAATTTCACACCCGTGAATAAAATGTGGGCGGGTTTGGGTAGAACCAACTCCGAACCATTGGGTACCTGAATCGCACCCGAATAAATCCTCAAAATATACCCGAATTTAAAACACATACACAATTTTTTAATTGTACTTCATATATAATTTATTCAAATCAATTATTTTTTAAGTAATTACATACTCAAATTTTATTGATAAAAAACTAATAATACTACAATTTAATTAATTATGGTTTCTTAATATTAAATCAATTAATTTTTAAAAAAAAATAATTATATATTTCACAAAAAATTCAATTGTTTTAAATAATAAGCAATCAAACTCAAAAAAATAAGTGCACAAAGTAGCACTTAAACAAGTAACTTATCACTCAACTCTCTATCATTATAGCAAGCAAAACTCTGATTCTTTACAAGACCATCCTAATCTCACCACCATTTGAATTCGCAAAAACAAAAAATCAGCAAATTGACAAGCATGAGAAAAGACACAGAAATTCATATTGAGCCAATGAGAACGTCGTAGCATTTAAAATTATTACTTTTATTGTACAATTTCATAGCTAAAATTTATTGATTTATGATAAAATGAAGTACAACTTTTACTATAAATGAGATCATACATCAAATTTATGTGAAATTAATAGTAGGGCGGGGATTACCCGAAAACCGCCCGAACTTGCACGGGTGTGGAATGGGCGGGTGAAAAAATTCCCGAAACATTAAATGAGAAATCCCCCAACCCACACCACCCGCACTGAACCCGCCTCATTGACATCCCTAGTGATGGATATGTTGGTGTGAGTGGAAGATGTGAATGTGGTAATAGTGGAAGAGGTAAAGTAGGAAAGTAACGGAAAATGTTTTCCCATCTTTTTTTTTGGAAAACATTTTCTATTATTTACACTACATTTTCATGTTGACTTGCACAATATTTTCCTTTGAGTTATTTTCCAAATCAAACAAACATAGAAAAATTCGGAAAATATTTTCCTATACCATATTTTCTTGGAAACAAACAAATCCTTAGAAATTAATTATGCTACGTTAGATATATGGTAAACAATTATAACCTCTCCGAGGTTTACATTAATACATTGTTACCTCCTTATATTTTATCATTAAAACTTATATCTCCCTGTATGTTTCGTTTCCATCCAACTTTTACCTCTCTCCTTTATGTGTTTTTAAACTTTTCTATCCAAATAAAACATTTGTTGACAACATTACCCTTATTTATAATTTTTTACATTTAAGTTATTTTCCTTTCATGTTTTATTTTTTAGAGTATTTGTTAATCGTGGTTTATGTTTTTACTAATTTGTTTGTAATTTCAATCTCCTAAATTTTGTTTATTATGAGAATATTCGCAGTATGCTCACCGGAGATGTGTTCAAAGGTGGTGCAATGAGAAGGGTGGTGCAATAGGTGAAATTCACCATTAGGTATTGGGTTCATTTCTTCTGAATCAGCTTTTCTTACAGGAAAAGTTGATCCTTAGCTGCTTAAAGTTGTGAACTTTCAGAATTTCAAACCAAGTAATACGGCTTCGCAACCCCTGTTTTGAAAACCCAGTTAGTCTTTTAATTAATTTCTTGTTATATGAAAAAACCAAAATGATAAAGCTCAATCAAAACAATTAATGAATGGAACTTTGAAAAATAAAATCACAACAAATAGGAGGATGGACTCGAAAATACTCTCTTTATAGAATATGTATAGAAATTAACGTTAATGTACAAAAAATAATAATAATAAGGGTAATTTCATCAACAATTGTTTTTATTTGGATGGAAAAGTGAAGAAACGTAATAAAAGGAGGTAATAGTTGGATGGAAACAAAATATAGGGAGGTGTAAGTTGCATTGACAAAACATAAGGATGTAACAGTGTATTAGTGTGAATACGAGGGAAATTGTAATTATTACCCTTAAATATAAGCTTTAGAATTCCAGCTCTAGTCAATTTAGTTCAATTCATATCAATTCAATTTCAATATTCAATTTAAGTTAAGTTTCAGTGTTTAATATTATTAATTAATTGTTAATCTTAAATAATAAATAGTACTCCTTCCGGTTCCTAATATTTGTCATTTTAGGTTTTGGATTTTGTTTCCTAATATTTGTCATTTTAAAATATCAATGCACTTTTTAACAAGATTTTCCTAATTTACCTTTGCATTAATTAGGAAAGATATTAAATGTAGATTAATTTATAAGCTGGTAATTAAGAAAAGAGAGAATTTTATTATAAAGTAAAAGAGTTAAATTAATCATTTTATAGTGCATTAATTGTCTTATTGGTTTTGATGAAAATTCTAAAACGACAAATATTAGGAACTGGAGGGAGTAGTAGTTATTGTTGTAAATATATGTTTTATGTAACATATATAATTAATTGTATTGATGTCCATTAACCCTCTATTTATGTATATTTATATGTGTAACTTGTGTCTTTATAAGTACTTAACATTTACCTATAAATATAAGGTTATTGTACATAATTCATAAGAAGTATAATAAAACATTACCCATACTTTTTCTCTATATTTTTTCTTCACTACTTTTATATGAATTTATCTAATGTATATTCTCATTAATCCATACTGTTTATAACATGTTATCAGCAGGAGTTCACTCTTTCGATCTACCAACAAGAATATCGTTAAGATGTTTTGAGAAACAAAAATGTGATGATGATGGGTATTACAAAGATACATGAAATTTGATTAATGAAGGAGTTTTTCTTCTTTCTCCAATTTCATTATATCTTTTTATTGGTATTATTTCTACATTTTTCTTAGATTTTTTGAATAATTTTGTTGACAGAATTTATGCATATGAAGAATGATGTTTCGTTCAACAATGGATTGCATCATTGAGTCCATCCATCAAGATTTGGTGAAGTTTATTATGAGGTTTTTATTAAATTAATTTTGAGTTACAAACAATATTATATGTTGTAATATTATACAAAAAATCAAAACTATAATAGTCGGCTATTGAAGGTCCTGAAAATCTTTTGTAAAAATTTTGAATGAAATATGTTTCCAATTTCAAATTAACATAAACGTGTTAACAATTTCCAATTGAAGTGGAAATATAAAATCGATGAATGATTTTCACCCAAAGTAGAAGAGTAAAATTGATGAATGATTTTCACTTGAAGTGAAAACAATGTTATTTTTGAATAATTTTCACTTGGAGTGGAAAATAAATTGGATGAATAATATTTCTTACCTGAAGCGAAAAAATAAAATGATGAATAATTTTCACTCGGAGCGAATAATCAAATTGATTATTAGTTTTCACTTGAAGTGAAAAAGTAACATTGATGATTATAAATCCATTAGAAATGAAAAAGTCAATTTGATGATAAAAATAATCAGCGAAAGTGAAAAATGAAAGGTAGACTGAAGTTAATTTAAATATAGTAAATATACTAAATATTATGCTTTGAAAATGAGTGAAAAAAAAGACTACTTTGATGTCGGGTAACATAAAAATTGATAAAGGTTTTTTAGAGCCAGTACTAATGTATCAAGGGGAAAAGTGTAAAATGCTTTAGAAGAGAATATTATTGTACTAAGATAAAGAAAAATTGTTGAGTATTTTAGAAAAACAACTATTATTGAAAAGCTCTTGAAGAAGTCATGTTGATTTCAAAAGTAAAAGTATATATAAATAATGCATTATTTCAACAAAATTCTCACAAAAATTATAAAGATTTGAAAGATATTCCCATAAATTAATATTATATTGAAATTATGAGTGAAAACATTAAAGAATGCTTATATATTTTAAACATAATTCAGTGTATATTTTAAATATGAACCGGAAGTTTATAGATTGAGATACTTAATTTGACATAATAGACTACGTTATTTATGATTTGATAATGATGAGAAAAATTGTAAGAATGTATAAAGAATATTAAGTTACTTCATGTTGTTTGATCGTAATGAAAATTGACATAAAAACCTTCTATAAGTAAGGTCGGGTTTGAATTTCCAGTATTTTAAAATACATATTATGTGACATATGTGGACCAATTCATCCGCAATATAAACCATTTAATTGATAATGTAAATATACTTCCCGAAAAAGTACAATCGCATGAACTTGATGTTTGAATTAAATGGTCACATGTATGGTTTTTTATGTAAATTAAGGTTAAAATATGTAATGATACATGCAACTATTTTCATATGTTTAAAATCAAGCTAAAATAAATTTTTCCCTACAATTTTTTTGTCATCTTGATACTATTTCTCATCTATGATTTTTTTAATATGAATTCAATCAATAATTAAGTATCTTGACCCATTCATTCACTGCAAGATTTGCATATTGTAAATTTGATGTAAACATTTTCCCAAAATAAGGGGGAGAAAAGGAATTTTTGGAAATCAAATTTAATATAATGTTTCATCGTCAAATAATATTAAATATTGAAGAATAATAACGCTATATAACACGTATGAGGCGTGGATAACCAATTGGTTTAGAAGATAAAAATTCTCATAATAGATTGTTGACAATTAAAACATTCACATTCAGAATTACCGTACTAATATAAATACACTTCTTGTAGAAACACCAACACCCGAAGTGCAAGCCCCTGAAGTTGTAAAAAGAAAAATTAATTATATTAGTATTTATAAGATATGGAATGAATATAAAATTGTTTATATACCATATTTTCGTTGTAACGACAATGAGAATATGAATCGAATTTATGGTATATTTAAGAATGTCAAGCAAGATGTTGTTGGCAAGAATAGAAGGATATAGTTCAACCAGAAGTAATTCTCTTGAAAAATTCAAAAAAATTCGGACATATAGTTCGAACATCATAAGAGGTAAAAGCAATGAGATATTTATTACTATTTTTATCTCCATACTTCATATTATCAAAATTTATTTTTTTATTTTCGTATTCATATTATTTATGTATTATTTAAAGTATATTAGGTTATGTGGTAAATCAATAATAAAAGAAGATCATCTTGTGATAATTTTATGAAGCTATTGTCTGAATTGCTCAACTGAAGGAATGCTTTATTAAAAGAAATAGAATAAAAAATATATCACTCAAATTCTTTTATGCTCGTGATTTCATGAAGACTAATCAAATTAACATTTACAAGGTTAGATCAAGTGACAATCCAATCGATCTTTTTGCCAAGTCACACGTGCTTCTATTTTCAAAAGATATGTACTTGATATTGGGATGCACCAGCTCGAGGGTATCTCCTGACCATTGTGTTTTTGAGTGGAAATAAAATTGCATATACATATTGTACTCCTTTTCCTTCGCTAATTTTTTGTCTCATTGGATTTTCCTTAGCAAGGTTGAACGAGGCATATTTACATTACATAGTATTATTATGGCAAAGAGGGGAAGTAAACTCTGTACTTTTTCTCCCTTAACCATAGGTTTTTTCTCACACGGTTTTCCTTGGTAAGAATTTTAGCGAGGTAGTGTCTCATTCGCGAAAAAGGACATCAAATGGGAAGTGTTATAAATAAATGTTTTATGTAACATATATAGTTAATTGCATTGATGTCTATTAACCCTCTATTTATGTATATTTATATGCATAACTTGTATCTCTACAAGTACTTAGCATTTGCATATAAATATAGGGTTATTGTACACAATTTATAAGAAGTATATAATACACTACCCATACTTTCTCTCTATATTTCTTCTTCGCTACTTTTATACGTATTTATCTAAAATAAATTGGTGATTAATTTTAAAGTCGGTGATAAATTTTTAAATGATAATTCAAATGTACAGTATATAATACTTCAAAAGATAGATAATAATTTAACATGGATAATACTAGCAATATATAAACAAATATATTATAGGAAATAGTTGTTAACCATTATGAATAAAGTTTAAAAAATACCTGAACGTTTTTTTATTGTAGAGAGGGATCGCCTTAATATTGCTTGATGACTGCGTTGTTTTAAATGTCGTCTATTTGATTATAAATTTTTTTTCAAAACTAAATCTCTCTAGAGTTCACACTCAAAGGTTATAAACAATAAGCTTTATTATATTTTCTGCAAGTGAAGAACAAAGGGTCTTCACTCCCTTTTATAACATAACAGATTACATATTAAATAAGTATAACGAAAATAAACCGGCAAATGCCAGTAACCAAAAAAATAGCATAGGGATACCCTCCTTATATTTTACTATAAAAGACAGGATTTTATTCTTATAAAGGATAAGAATCCTTATCGTATAGGATTACATTTTTAATCGATTATGGATGTTGGTGACGTGGCTTCTTCTGTTTCACTTGTTGATCCTTCATGTATTCCACAAACGTCACATGCGTAACCTACATAAATATTGATTTTTCTGGCAGAGAAATATTATTGTCTCTTTGTCTAAGTGGGGGATGTTTAGTGTCAAGAATTGTTTCTCATATGCATACAATGTTTCTTGCATTGCTTAATCCACAGGGACTTCTTGTTTGGAATGAGATATTACTAACCAATAATCAGATTTGTAATTCATTTTACAAATCTTGACATATTTTGTAATTGTCTTAATATTCTAGAGAAAAGTGTTTGATTCCATAATTGCCTTTCTTCTTTTTTTAGGAATTTTTGCTGGTTCTATTTTAAGATATGATCTATTGGATATTCCCATTTGATTTATGCATTAGATGGTGTTAGCTCTTGCCCTTCATTTGAAAATATAGAAATGCTGCTAAAGAACTAGAGAAATATCACTCTCTGCTTTGCATATTTCTTGAAGTGCTGAGATACTAAT
Source organism: Euphorbia schlechtendalii (assembly GCA_949673415.1). NCBI lineage: Eukaryota > Viridiplantae > Streptophyta > Magnoliopsida > Malpighiales > Euphorbiaceae > Euphorbia > Euphorbia schlechtendalii. The sequence continues at coordinate 10,938 of CATIWQ010161764.1, read as the reverse complement.
TTTCTAAATTTGTATGAAAAATACTTCAAATTTCTAATTTGCTTAGATATATAGTATCTAATACACCATGAGTGACTAATTTATATGTATCACAAGGACGGGCTTCTGGTAATGCCAGCATTTTTGTTTTCATTTGTGCTTTTGTTGTTGGGTACATATTTTTATTCTTGTCGATATATCCATAATTTTGGATTAGTTGAGACCATTTGTAATACTTCGTTAATGAAGTTCCCCTCATTTCTTTTATTTTTGATGCTGTTTTAATTTGGGCTATTATTGGAATTCGGCCCAAAACGGTTTTTGTGTCAGGTTTTTTTATTAGAAATCATTTTTTCTTTGTATGTTTCATAAGTACTACTGGTTTCTTCAAGGGTTGCTTTTGTTGTTTCTAAAGATGGATATTTTTTTATGAATAATACCGGATTTTCCTAGAATGAATATTGCTGCTTTGGCCCATTCATCGTAGATGCCTCTGTTAAACCCATTATGAATTACATATTAAGGCTTATTTTTGGATAACTGAGGTAATCCAGCAGTGATATTAGCTGGAGTAATTAATACTTTGTTATCTTTGTCATTTGATGGCTCAGATTGACTAATGTTTTCTTTGTTAGAAATTGATGCTTCAGCTACTGAAACAGAATGTTCAGTTTTTGAATTTGATAATTCTTTGATTAGTGCAAGAGTATATTCAAGCTCCGTTATTTCTGCTTTGATTTTTTCTACATTTGATAATGTTTATTCCAACTAATTATTCTTTTGCTATAATTGATTGGATATGACTGCTATGGCTGACTCCATTCTCTGGTCAAAGTGTCTACTCCGTAGTTTTCTTTGGACTTTATTAATACAACCTGAAGTTCATAATAAGATAATTCTAATTGCCAACATATTAATCTTTCTTGATTATAATGAGTATCAATTCTATTACGAATGAATGTAGTAGCATATTTACTATCGATTTTAACGATGAATTTTTTTGGGAGTAATTCTATTTTCCATTTTCGTACAGTTTTTAAAAGAGCAAGTGTTTCTAATTCATGTTTAGTATATCTCTTTTGAGTATCTGTAAATGATCCTGATATATATTTTGCAATTTTTTCTAGAGATACGAATTGCTTTGTGTTAAATAATGTTGTAAGGATAGCAATAGGTTCTTCAATTAATTCTTTGCCATTTTCTCATTTATAGGTTTGTAAGATTTCAAAGGGTATGGCTGTCATTACTGCTGCCCAATATTCTCCACTAGCATCAGTAGAGATAATTAATAAATCCTTTTCTTTTGGGTTTTGTAGACCTGGAAAATTTTGATTACTCCTTTTTAGTGCTCTTACATTCTCAGTACCATTTAATTTTATCTGATAGTTTTCTTTGTAATTCTCTTCTTAACTGAGCTAAATTCTTTGGGAAACCTTGATTACTAATATAGTTAAGATTGCCTAAAAATCTTTGTAATTGCTTTTTATCTGTTAATTGATATGGGAAATGATTTAATTTTTCTACTATATGTGGTTGTAATTTTAATTCTCCATTTGATATTGTTAATCCCAAAAAAATCTATTTCCTTTTTAGCAGTAATAGCTTTAGGTCTAGATAAAATTATTCCTTTTTCTCTACATCTATTTATTACCTTAATGATTGATTTTAAATGTTCTTTTTTAGTTCCTGTTGTAAATATTATAATATCATCAATATATACCGAACATATGTTTTCTAATCCTTTTAACTATCGAGTCATAAATTCTTGAAATATTCCTGGAGCTTGTTTTAATCCTAATGGTAGACTATTATATTCATAGTGGTTATTAGGTGGAAAAGTGAAGGTTATTAAGGGTTTTGTGTTTTCATGTAATCGTAATTGCCAATGAATTGACTTAACATCTAATGTTGAGAACCAAGTTTTTTCTCGTAATCTATTCATAATATAGTCTTTCCTAGGTAACCCTTTTGGTGTTCCAATAGTTGCTTCATTCATTTTTTTTATAATTAATAACTAATCTTCTTTTACCTCTTTTTTCTTCAGCATGATTTTCTACATAAAAGGCCGGTGCACTATGTGGACTATTACTAGGTCTAATTACCCCCCTTTTTGAGTAGTTCTTCCATATCTTTTTCGAACTTTTCTACATCTCTTTTAGTGTAAGGTATATTATCTGAACATTATATTCGGCATTAGGATCTTTTAACTTGATTTCTATTAATGCATCATTGGTATTTTTTATTCCTAGCAAATCATCTTGTAAATATTTCTCCTAATTTTTTATTTATTTATTCTTCTAATTCTTTTTCTAATTCTTCTTCTAATTTATAAATTATTATCTTTAATTTTTGTCTTATATTTTCTAGCTTTGTTTTTTCTATGAGGATTTTTACTATTTGTTTGTCTTGATCTTTTAACTTTGGACAAGTTAATTCCACATGAAATAAATACTGACAAAATGGATGATATAGTCTCAGAAATTATTTCCTAGGATTACCGGAAACCCTGACTTTAGATGATATAAATTTCTTTCCACATATAAGAATAGTAATTTCTTCCACTCGTTCTTTTAATTCTAGTTGAGTTTGATATGTTATTCTTACTTTTATTGGTTTATTTATTTTCTTCCAAAGATTTTTAGGTACAAAATTTCTTGATGCTATGCATAAAGAGGCTCTGGTATCTATATATGCTAATACTGGTTTGGTTCCTATTGTTATTTTAATATAAGTACTATTCTGATTCATATAAATCACTAAAAAATTTTGATTCCTCTAATTCTTCATCAGTAGATTGTAAATAATATAATTCATCATTATTATCAATATCTGATTCAATGAGTTCTAAATTTATTTCTTCTATCCAATTTAATAATTTTATTTTTTCTTTCTTTTTATTCTTTTTAGGGCATTCATTTACATAATGTTCTTCTTTTTGGCATAGCCTACATTTACGGGACAATATTTTTATTTTTACTATAAATTTTCTTTTTAAAATATCTTCTCCTATGGTTAGGATCATAATATTTTTTAGGGACGGGTTTGTTTCTTTTTTTTTATTTATATGGCGCGCGTATAATGCTTAGCAGGTATATATTTCCTTTTGTTATGATATGTTCTTCCCCCCCCCCCACCCCCCGAGAAATTGTAACAACCAAATTTCTGTGATACCTCTAAAATTTTTTGACAACAATTAATGAAGAATTTATTTTCAAATAATTTATCTCTTTCGGATTCAAAGCATTTTTCAATAATGTATTCTTTAGTGACTTGAATTATTGATCCTAATGTTTCTGGTCTAGTTATATTTACTTGGGTTTTATATCTTTTATTTACTTCTTCATTTATTGGCCAGAGTAGTTTATTAATAAATAATTCTAGAAATTGATTTTTATTTGCTAAATCTAATTTATTATAGTATTTTCTGTATTGGCATACAAATTCACCAAATTCACATATGTTACATAATTAAATGTTGTTTAAGATGTATTTTGCTACAAATTGATCATTTTCATTACTAGCTGATACATTATTATGTTTTTTGAAAAATTCCATGTTAATTTCATTTCTGATGTATTTAACATATTCTATTGGGTGTTGATTATTTTCTAGTGAAATGGCTTGTTTACTTAAGAAATTATATACATCACCAACAGTATGAAGTAGTAAATAGTAATGTGTGCTTTCTATATTTAAATATTCTAATGATTCATTAATTGCTAATTCAAAAGTATGTCTTCTTATAAAATTCTGTAGTATTTCTTCATCATTTTGTATACAAACTAAGTCTAAAATAAAATCATTAGTTATATATTTTATCGTTGATTTATATGGATTTGGCATTTTTTTAAACTTATTATTATAATGTGCATACCTTTGTTTCTTTCCAATGTTTCTCATAGTTTCACATGGATGACGTATATTAATTATTAGATTGATATCTATGACTAGGTTTTGCTTCTTCTTGCCTAATGGATTTTATCAGAAATTCACTATCTGCATCTGATTCTTCAAAGATTATTTCATTTGTTTTATCATCTTTTTCTATTTTAAAATTGTCATGTATATTTAAATTAGATAATAAACTTATAATTCTTCAATTTGAGTATTCATTTCTTTTTCTTCCATTCTAATTTATACCATAAAGATGTAGATTCTTTTGATTTTTTTGAACTAAAAACCGTATTTATAATTGAATCCTATTTTTGGTTTTTCTTTTGCAGACACTAAATCTTCCTTTTGACTTTCTTCTACATGTATATTTAAATTAGATAATAAAACTTATAATTCTTCAATTTGAGTATTCATTTCTTTTTCTTCCATTCTGATTTATACCATAAGGATGTAGATTCTTCTGATTTTTCTGAACTGAAAACTGTATTTATAATTGAATCCTATTTTTGGTTTTTCTTTTGCAGACGCTAAATCTTCCTTTTGACTTTCTTCTAAGTTCTCATGTATTATTCTTTTTTCTTTATTTAGTTTGGAAATTAATAGATTTAAATTTTCTAATATTACTTTGAATGTAGGTATTTCAGATGTATTCCATTGATTTATAATTTCTTGTTTTATGATATATTGTACATAAATTTCTTGTTCCTTTAAAGTTTCTTGTAATTCAATTATTGATTTTACAATGCTTTTAATTGTTCTTTTACTATTATCTCTGTCCATATTTCTTCAACCTTTTTTGAATTATTCTCTATTTGATTATTCTTTAGTATATGCTTTCTTAAATCATCCTCGTTCATCTTTTATCTATTTTTTCTTTGCAATATCTTTTTGCTTTTTAGTTATTGGATATCATTTTCTAATTTTTCTTGTTCTTCTATTATTTGTTAAATATTTTATTTGGGATTCAATCATTGTTGTTTTTAATAATGTTTTGATAGTGTTTAGTTGTTTTTCTTTGTCTTTTACATGTCGTTCTAAATTCATATTCTGGTTAGAAATCTTACTTTACCTTGATCTTTTATATTTATTATGTTAGGATTAATTTCATGGTCTGTATTTTCTAGAAAATCATGTCTCAATATTAAGTCATAATTATTAATATATTCGGTTACTCTAATTAATATATATTATATTCTAAATCTTGAATTTTAAATCTTGTATGAGTTACCTTAGTTATTATAATCTCTCTAGTGCTATTAGGACAAGTGTAAGTTTGTGGTTCTATTAATTCACAATTTGATTTATTTATTTTATCAATATGTATTAAACTTTTTGATTGCTTATTAATCTCAGCTATACAATCATTGGCTAATATTCCAGAAAATAATACTACTTTGATTCTTATTTTTTCATCCGTTTGTTTAGTAGATCTAAAGTTCTAGGAATGTGTATTATTTCTTTTTTAAAACTTAATATTGCATTTTCTATTTTTGGTATCAATTTTTCAATAGGTTTATTGTGTCTACAAGTAAAATCCATATATATATATATATATATATATATATATATATATATATATATATATATATATATATATATATATATAATCTTGGTACTAGTATATTTGTTTCATATTGTTTTCTTATATGGTGATTCCCAGTTAATGCATATATCATTTTTGTTTCTATATTTATTACTTTACTTCCTAGTGGCATATTTATTTCATCTAGTTTATAATATAGAGTTAATGCTAGATTTTTATGTTTATCTTGTAACAAGATCCTAAAGTTAGGCTAAACTGTGAATTTAAGTTTTTGATAAATTAAATTTCCTCTTATAATTGATATTAAGGTAACCTGTAGATTATCTAATATTCTATCATCTACTACATACATTTGTATGAGTGTGTTTATATTTTTATGAGAATAAGCTTTTATTGGAAATTCAATTCCTCCAAAATAAATATTCTTATATTTTTTAGATTCTTTGTTTGATAGCTTTGATAACTCTCGTTTTATTATTTTATTAGTTATTAAACTAATTCTAGCTTTTCCATTTACTGAAGTTATGTCTATAGTATTTTCATGCTCATGAGCTACATATCTTATTTTTTTATTTCTTTCAAACCACTTAGTTTTAAATATTTTATTTATTGATAATTCTTCCTTTTCTTCTTGAATTTTATAATAAACTTTTGGTTTAAAGCAAGGTTTGACTAGTATCTCCTTCATAAGTGTCTAATACTATTTATAATAGTTATTTTGTTATGGAAAGAAAACTCTATTAAGCACAGAAAACGAATACAAAAAGACAGTCTGACAAGCCCAGACCAAGCTTAAACCATCAATCTAGTATAAAAAATCCTATCTGTTTGAGAAACAATTTTCCTCCTATACAATGAAACTCTATTCCTAACAATAAATTGAATTTGAGAAAAGTAGCACGTAGGTGTAGAGCAAGAAGTCGAGAATATACAAGAATTTCAGTTACACTAAACCATGTAAATCAAAGATTGGAGAACCACAACTAACACCCTCTCCCTAAAGTTGGAAAATTTGAGCAGAGGGAACCATCCAACCCAATTACAGAAGTCCAAACGATACTTCTCACAACCCACCAATTTCAAACCAAATCAAGTAATACAGATGAGAATTTACAGCAAAAAAATAAGTGGCAGTGAGACTCAAGTTCTGAGTTGCAGATTGGACAGTTGAGGTCCATAATTGCGAAACGGGAAGCCAAGATGTCTCTCGTAAGAAGCTTCTGTTGGACAGCCAACCAAAAAATTACTCTATGTTTAGGAACCGCCAAGGAACACCAAATCTGCTTGTAGCCTACGAAAGATCCACGGGAACCCAACATATTCAAATAACACGAAGCAGAATGAAAGTTCCCAGCTACTGTAGAGGTTGATAGAACAGTGGTAGAAATAACAAGACGAAGAGCTAAAATCTTCCTCCAATACCAGCTGCTATTGCAATTCCCATTCAAAGTCCAGAAAATCTCGGTTTTTTAAGTAAATATTATGAATCTAGCGAAGCCAAAGAGACTCCTTACAAAATTCAATAGCCTAAACAAACTTACCCATACAAACTTTATTTCCAAAGTCTACCATCCTTAAACCCCAAACCACCCCGAAGCTTTAGGTTGACAAATCTTCTCCCAGGCAACATTATGAATTTTCCATTTTGAATCAATCTCACCCCAAAGAAAACTCCTGCAAATCCTATCAATCTCCTTAATGATGGAACTAGGCAGGTAGAACACGCTCATCCAATAAGCACGGACCCCAAAAATGACCGAAGAGATAAATTGAATTCTCCTCACGAACGATAAGTGCCTAATCCCCCAACATGTAATAAGACTCCTGATCTTATCAACCACCTTGGCATAGTCAAACTTATTCCATTTGGTAGGCTTAAGAGGGACGCACAAATACACAAGGGGGAAACACCCTTCCTAAACCCCCGCAAAACCAAGAAGGGACACTTTAAGCTCCTCGGCCACACCAGCCACATAAATTCAACTTCCCAAAGTTCACACTAAGTCCCGTAGCATTCAAGAATAATGTAAGACCCTCATTCAAAGCCTTAAAGGAAGGAATATCTGCTTTGCAGAGAAGGATGTGGTCATCCACAAAGCACAGAGAATTCAGGCTAACGGGTCTATAACCTGGGTGAAATCCCAACCCATGAAAATTGGAATAATGCAAGAGAATCCGAGTTAAGTAATCCATAACCAAAACAAACAAAAGAGGGTTCATAGGATCCCCCTGTCTCAAACCCTTTTTACCAGCAAACGACCCCTGAATTCTACCATTACGCATAACCAAATAACGAGTACTACAGAGACAAGCCATAATCCAACCAACAAACTTAGTAGGGAAGGAAAGAGCATTTAGAAGATCCTCAACAAAGCTCCAAGACACAGTATCATAAGTTTTACTAAGATCTACCTTAAGAAAACAACGAGCCAAAACATTCTTCCTACCATAGTGCCTCAAAATATCATGAAGAATTAAGATATTATGAGCAAGGGACCTCCCTTGAACAAAAGCCCCCTGATTATCGTGAACGATAAAAGGGAGAATCGCACTCAACCTCTTGTAAATCAACTTAGACACACATTTGTAAAAGGTACTACAATAAGCAATAGGCCTATAATCCTTGGCATAGGAGGGATTCTCAGACTTTGGAATAAAGACTACGAGAGTAGACGCAAAAATAGTAAGGAACTTACAAGTACTAAAGAATTCTCGAACAGCTGCCACCACATCCGCGCCCACTATACTCCAAGATCCCTTGAAAAATGCAGAGCCAAAACCATCTAGACCAGGGCTCTTATTACTCCCAATGCTAAACATGGCCTCCTTATCTCCCCCTTCGAAAAAGGCTTAAGAAGATCAAGCTGCTGATCCAACGAAACAGACTTCCCCATAGCCAAGAAATCTGATCAAGATAAGCCGCCGTATTACATTAGGTCCCCATAATGTTTCGGAAATAGCCAATAAAATGAGACACAACCCGATCAAAATCGCCCACCCGAACCCCATTCTCTACAAAGGAAAGCATCCGGTTATGGACACTTCTACTCTTCATGGCCGCATGAAAGTAGCCCGTATACTCATCCCTGAGTTTAAGCCAAGTAACCTTGCTTTTCTGATGAAGAAACAGTTCGTAGGCCCGAGATACAAGACCGAATTGCTCTAACAGCTCCTTTTCTCGTGTTAAAAGGGATAGATCCAACAGGTTACCTTGGAGCTGAGTTCAGGCAGCAGGCAAAAGTTACGAAACCTCTCTATAACGGGTGACTACATCACCAAAGACCCCTTTATTAAACTTCCTTAGCGCAGACCCCAGCCAAGACAACTTAAAGGCCAACTTAAACATAGGAGAGCCCTCAAAACAGAGCTGCCAAACCCTCCTAACAACACTATCATACTCCGAATGAATACCCCACATATTAAAAAACTTAAACGGCCTAAAACCCGATTCCTCCCAACTCAATAACTTAACAAGCATGAAGGTGTGGTCAGAGTACGGATCTTCATGATAAGAAGTAAAACACAAATTATAGGTATCGCACCAACTTTCATTACAAAACAACCAATCAATCTTAGAGTACACCCTAGCATCTCCTAATTGCCTATTACTCCAGGAGAACCTAGGACCCATACAACGAACCTCCTCAAGGAAACACAGCTGCCACCAATTAACCCCTTCCTCGATATCAGTGTAGTTAACTAGATTTCCCCCTAACTTATCATTTACTAAGAACACAAAGTTAAAGTCACCCCCTACAAGCCACGAAGAGGATACCACGCGGGTAGCCAGCTGACTCCATAATTCCCTCCTATCCACCACTGTATGCAGACCTTTATAACAGTTATTAATATTTCAAAAAATTAATAATTATTATTTTTGTAATGAGTAGTTTTATTTTAATGAATAAATAAAGGAAGCAGCATAAAGAAACCTCTCTCTTTAACGAACTCAAGGAAATGGCCTTAGCTACGACCGTTTTTTCCTAGTTATTCAGGATCTAGGCATAGGTAACAATCCATTTGGTGGCAAAGAAAATGAAAGAGGAAGCGCTTTTATCGTTCAACACTATTAAATTCATACTTTTTTAATATTGATAATAATTAAAATAATAATAATAATAAAATATTATTTTTAGTTATATATAATAATAAAACTAATAAATATGCAAAAAATATTCAAAATCAAAAATATAATAATAATAATTATTATGATGGCTTGTAGTAATAATTCTAATTATTATTATATTAGTGATTATTAATAAATTTTATTGTAATAATATTATTTTAAAATATTTGAATTATTGTTCATTTATTACTAGTAATTATTTATTATAATTTAATAATAAATTTTATTGTAGTATATTATTATTTTATTGTTTTTAATATATTAATATTTTAAACTAGTATAGTATTATTTTAAAATATTATGAATCACTGATATTTTAGTATAATATTGTTATTATTGATAGATAAATAATTATATTTAAATAAAGTTTCAATGTTTTCAGCTTCAGTTTAGTTACAATATATTAAGTTTCAGCTTAGTATTTTTCAGTTTCAATTGAAAAGAACAGAGCTCTAGGGGGATATTCAGAACTTGGTCTCTTCTAACTAGGGTTGCAAATAAGTTAAGCAATTCGAGCTCACTCAGTGAAAACTCAATTGAAGTTCATCTCAATAAATGAACGAGACAAGCAGAGCTTCTTAAAGATCAGCTTGAAAACTCACGATCAAGCTCATTTAATTTTTTTATTACTTTATTTTTCGAAAATTTTCTTATGTCCGATGTATTTTTTATGGTAATATCTTATATATGTTTTATAAATATATAATGCTTTTGACAAATTTAATATTCTTATGAGTACTTTCTACATACTATTATATTTTTCAACTGTTGGAAATAAAATATAACTACAAGAATATTATAGCTATAAGAAGAGAAGCATAGAGAGAATGTGAAAGAGATTTTATTTCTTATCTCTGAGGTGTATTTAATAAGAAAAATTGAATCCTATTTATAGAAAAACTCAATGGCACAAATAGTAAATAATAAGGAATCATAAGGTCCCGTGCATAGTGTTGCATAGTAACCTACATAGTGTTTGGCGGCTAAAGCATCAAAATTTTCAACATTTGCACAATAGCCGCATAGTAATTCGCGGCTACCAGCATCAATTTCCAACACTCCCCCTTGATGCGTAAATTTTGCGAATGGGATATTGCCTCGTTAAAAACCTTACCAAGGAAAAATCCAGTGGGATAAAAACCTTAGTTAAGGGAAAAAGAGTACAATGTTTACTCCCCCTATTCTCAAGTCGACTGAAGATCCTTAAGATGACGCATTTCGATGCTATAAACCAGTTTCTTGAAAGTTGAGGAAGGTAAAGCCTTGGTAAATAAGTCTGCTAAATTATTGCAAGAGCGGATTTGTTAAATACCGATTTCACCATTCTTTTCAAGATCATGAGTAAAGAAAAATTTTGGTGAAATATGCTTTGTTCTATCTCCTTTAATGTATCCTT
>CATIWQ010161748.1:0-10372 GCA_949673415.1 Euphorbia schlechtendalii | reverse complement strand
GAAAAACGCAGTACCAAAGAAAACCACCGAGGCCTCAATATATAGCACAAGAGAGTAACCGCCTCAACAGAAAACAACTCCACTCGCTTCATAACTACTTCACGCGCTTGAATCTCAATAGAATAAATTCCAGAAACTCATCGCCAAAGAGAGAAAGAAACAGAAAGGAGATAAAAGAAAAATAGGGAGAGCTGCTGAAGGAAAAACGTAACCCTAGCTCTAAAGAGTTGTTTATATACTGAGGCACACAAGCGGGCTAATGGGCCGCAGGAGAAGCAAAAAAAGGAGAAGGCTCTAAAGGCAACATATGGGCCACACTCACAAACGATTGTAGCCTAGTATTACATAGCTTACAAGATATAGACTCAGAAAGCTAAGTAGTTTTCATTTATAAAAGCTGAGTTATTTGACTCTTGGAGAAATATATGACACAAATGCTTTTAACGCTGTCTGTGAGGGACGGAATATTCCTTTGATAATTTTCAGGAGAAACTGTGCTGAAATTAAACTTATTGAAGTGGTCCTCACAACGAAAAGGTGTCAGTATAGAATGTTGGACAATCCTCACTAAAGTCCAAGATAAAAGGATCCTTTGACATGCGTTGTTTTTCTATGTCTCCGCGCAACTCTGCAATGTCAACTTTCTAACAAATCACAAGCTTCCACGTTGCATCTCGTGGGCCTCTCTATCTGAGCAATTGCTTGAAGCAAATGAGTTTTTAACGCATCAATATTAACGGATTAGTCTCGCACTTCAACGTTCGAAATCTCTATATCTAAACGTCTTGGAATTTGTTTCAATGGACAAATTCGAAAGTTGTGAAGAGATAAGAAATTGAAGATAAATTCAGGATGAGAAGTTTGCAACGGCTACTTCCAAGAACTTCAAGTATAAATAGAAGATTAAGGTAGACGTTCAAACTTGGTGAATCACTTCGAATTGCTTAAGAGTTGAAATACTGTTCAAATATTCCTAGCATTTAGAAATTCCAAATCAAGAAATCAAGAAATCAAGCAATCAAGCAATCACAAATCTTCCAATCAGTTTGTAATAGAGAGAATCACACTTTAGATTTAACATTGTAAAGGATTCAACGTATTTTATAAGTTGAAATCCTCTGTTCACAATTTCTATTTGAAAGTCCGACTGATAATTTAGGAAGGGTACCTAAACCGTCGTTGAATGGCAGTTAGAAAAAAAGGTACTTTTTGTAATAGAGTCTACCCATTGTAAAGGCTTCTCTAACTAAGGGAGGAAGTAAACACTAGTGGATTATAGCTCGGTAAGGAATCTGAGGATTAGAGGTAGGCTTGGGGCTAAACTAGGATAAAACCACAGGTTTTGAAGTTCTATCCTTTGTCGCTTAACTTTATAGCGTTTTGCTAATTCATCATTTTCTCTATTTTACAAGTTCTACTTGAAAAACCAATTTGAGTTGAGTAAAGTACTCACTAGCGATTGAAGATAAACTAAGCCAGCGAAGCTGAGTAGTTTATAGTTTTTAGACCAAACTTAGCACGTTTCATTCAACACGCATCTAAAAATTGAACATGGTAAAGATTTTTTAAACTCCAATAGTAATCAAGTAACTGCATTCACCCTCCTCTGCTATGTTTAGTAAGTAGTTTTGGACCAATAAGTGGTATTAGAGCTAGTGCTCAACTTATAGACTCACCATCTTTAAGTTAAAGATCCAAAATGGCTTATAACAGTTTTAGCTCTGGCTCATGATAGACTATACTCCTTAAGGAAGGAATGTTTGTAACCAGGCCTCCACTATTTGATGGAAATCATTATACATTTTGGAAAAATAGCATGAAAAATTTCATTTGGTCTCAGAGCATGCAAGCATGGCTCCCTATAGAGCTTAACCCCAGAATTCCTACAATAGTACGGAATGGGGAATGTGTCCCAATTGATCCAGAATATTAAGATGATGCTGATCTAAGGCTTCTCAAAAAGAATGTGGCAGCCATCAACTACTTACATTGTGTGCTAGATCTTACAGAATTTAACAAGGTCTCGGGCTATGAGATAGTGTAAGAAATCTAAAGGAAGCTGGAGATTACATATGAGGGGACCGACAAGGTCAAGGAGTCCAAGATCAATTTCATATTGAAAGAGTATGAGATGTTCCAGATGGGCTCTAGTGAGGGTATTCAATCCATGAATACCAAGTTCATTAACATAATTAATGAACTGAAGAGATTAGGCAAGGATTTCATCGAATAAGAAATGGTTGAAGAAGATTCTGCTCACTCTCACTCTTGAGTGGGATGCCAATAAGAGGGCAATCGAGGAGGCTCACGACCTGAAGACCTATAGCTATGATGAGCTCATAGGCACCTTGTTGACTCAGGAGATGTCCCTAAGGAAATATACCGATGACTCCAAAAGGAGTAAAGGCAAGAAGAAAGAAGGCAAAGCCATTATCTTGAAAGATGACTCATCTGACGAATCCACTAACAGTGATTCGGATGAGAAATGGCACTTTTAATGAGGTGATTCAAGAGCTTCATGAACAAGGATGAGAAGTTCAACAAGAAGAAGTTTCCTTGTAAAATCAAGTCAACTTAGCATTTACGTGGAGTTGGGGAAGGATCCAAAAAGGAGCACAACAAAGGCATCAAGTGTTTTGGCTATGGGGAAAAAGGCCATATTCAATCATCCTATCCAAAGACCAAGAAGGATAGATATAAGAAGATATTTGCTCAGAAAAATGAGGCACTTGCTGCCACCTGGAGCTATTTCAAGGAATCTTCATCCTCAGATGAAAAAGCTACAGTATCTACCAACCTTTGCTTGACGGTGATGGAGAATGAAAGGGGTGAGAGCTCAACATCTACTTCAAAGAGTAGTCAATCTGCTACTAACTTTAAAGCTGAGCGCAACAAAGGGAAAAACCCGCAAGTTGAGGTATATCCTGAAATCCCATTATCAATGAAGAATTTGCCTAGGTACTCTTTGATGTGGTGAAGCTGATTAACAAATCGGTTAAAAATATCAAAGAGATAGTGAGGAGAAGTGAAGATCATGAATACACAATTGCTTCCTTGTCTCTTGATATCCGCTTTCTTTAAGAAAAAGTTGAGTATCATGAATGTCATAATAGCAAGCTCACTAAGCGATTAGAGTTGCCTACTAAGATAACATCTTTAAAGGAGAAATGGGTTCATCCTCCAGCCAACAGTCCATCTCCGAGTAACCGAACTCGCAATTCTAAGAGGAAGAATTTCTCTAAAAAGAAGAAAGCGAGTGAGCCTAAAGCAAAAGCGACGTGTGGCTTTTGTGGCAAAGCTGGACATGCTACAGTTCTCTGTAGGCATATGATTATGACGAGTACAACTGGTCTAATTTAAAAACTACTAATAAGGGAGGACCCTGCTCAAAAGCATAGGTAACTAAGAAAAAGTAATTTTTTTTGCAGGTGAGCCTAAGATCCGCCAATGAGACAAGAATGTGGAATTTGGATAGCAGATGCTCTAGGAATATGATGGGATATGAAAATTAGTTCATCTCACTAGAGCTTAAAAGGAATGGAAGTGTCAGTTTCGGAGATAACAAAAAAAGCAAGATTGTGGGTTGTGGCATTGTTAGTGTCTCTCCTTCAATCGAAGAGGTTTCCCTGGTCAAAGGACTCAAGTTCAACTTGCTTAGTGTGGCCTAGCTCTGTGATAAAGGCAGGAAGGTTACATTCGACTCAACAGGTTGCTCAATTATTGACTGTAAGACTGACTCAATTATACTCTTTGCTCCTAGAATTAATTATGTGTATATGACTGATTTTCCCCGGGCTCCACAAAATGTTTTTCTTGTATCTAAATAGGAAAATTCATGGCTTTGGCATAGAAGGTTGGGTCATATAAATATGAACATTCTATCCAAACAAGCCAAAAAAGTAACTAGTTGTGGATTTACCTAGTATCAGCTTTGAGAAGAATAGACTTTGATTAGCTTGCCAACTCGGCAAGAAAATTAAGAAATCATTTTGGTCAATTAATAACATAGTAACTAGGAGACTGTTGGAGCTCCTCCACCTAGATCTATCCAGCCTAGTTCAGCCTATGAGCATTGGTGGAAAAAGATTTTCATTGGTGGTTGTGGATTACTTCAAGAGATTCAGTTGGGTGGTCTTGTTGAGTAGCAAAGACGAGACCTTTGAATGTTTTATCAAACTCGGTAATCAGATAATGAATAAATTAGGAACTAAAATCAATAGAATCTGAAGTGATCATGGATGTGAATTCAAGAACTTTCATTTTGAAGAATTTTGTTCAACGCATGGTATTGACCAAAACTTTTCTGCTCCTTATACTCCTCAACAAAATGGGGTTGTAGAAAGGAAGAATGAAACCATAATTGAAGTGGCTCGATCTATGTTGAGTGATAATAATCTATCAAAGTACTTTTGGGGAGAAGCTATTAACACAACCTGTTATATCTTGAATCGGGTTTTAATTCACTCAATTCTTGAAAAGACATCCTATGAGCTTTGTTGAGGGCGCAAGCCTAAGATTGGACACCTCAAATCATTTGGTTGTAGGTGCTTTATTCTTAACACCAAGTAGCAATTAGGTAAGTTTGATCAAAAGGCTAATGAAGGTATCTTTTTGGGATACTCAACTAACAGCAGGGCATATAGAATATATGTTAAAAAGAACTGGACTATTAGAGGAGTCTATGCATGTATATTTCAATGAAATTAACCATGCAGAAAGATGATCATCTGATGAAGATGAAGGAGCAACTTAGCAAGAAAATCCACTCAGCATGTCACTCTCTGTACTTCCCAACCTAGCACAAGAACCTGAAGTTGAGGAAGTTAAAGAAGATGAAGATCTTTCTATCAACTTCAACGAAGGAGAAGATCAAGCTCAGCCTCAACAACCAAATGCAGAACCTCCAATCGTAGATCCGAGTATGCCAAGAGAGATTGGGATTCATCGCAATCACCTTATTGAAAGTATTGTTGATGATGTTCATAATCCTATGATGACACGTGGTCAGCTCAATAGAATGATGAGCCATCTAGCATTCATTTCATTGATTAAACCCAAGAAGTTCGAAGATGCAAAAGGAGATGATTATTGGATGATCACGATGTAAGAGGAGCTAGATCAGTTCAAGTGCAATGATGTTTAGAATCTAGTTCTAAAGCCTAAAGGAAAATCAATTATCGACACCAAATGGGTTTTCAAGAACAAGCTAGATGAAGATGGTGTTGTTGTTAAGAACAAGGATAGGCTTGTTGCTCAAGGCTACAACCAGCAAGAAGGCATAGATTATGATGAAACTTATGCTCCTATAACTCAGATTGAAGTAATCAGAGTTCTATGTGCTTTCACATCCCATATGAACTTCAAATTATTTCAAAAGGATGGTAAGAGTGCATTCCTAAATGGCTTCATTCAAGAGGAAGTTTATGTGCGCCAGCCTCCAGGCTTTGAAGATTCAATAAATCCTGAGCATGTCTTCAAATTGAAGAAAGCTCTCTACGGATTGAAGTAGGCTCCAAGAGCATGGTATGAAAGGTTATGAAAGAGGAAAAGCAGGTACGAATCTATTTATCCGGTGAAGAAAAGAAGATGTATTGCTAGTCCAAATCTATGTTGATGACATCATTTTTGGAGTAACTGATAAGAAGCTATGCAAGGAGTTCAACAAGTAAATGAAAAGTGAATTGGAAATATCAATGATGGGAGACCTTAACTTTTTCCTTGGACTTCAAATCAAACAGAGTGAAGATGGAATCTTCATTAGCCAAGCAAAGTATGCCAAAGTAGTCTTGAAGAAGTTTGATATGGAGCATTCAAAGCCAATGCCCACTCCCATGGCCACTGATACTCCCTTGCCAATGTAGATGTTTTAGAAGGTGTAGTAACATTCAAGTGAGTGATAAAGATGTTGTAGACTCTCCGTTCAAGTTTAAACCTCAAGAAATGCCTAATTGATCTCTAAACCTCAAGTTTGCTTAAATGATCACTAAACGTCAAACTGTTCTTAAAAGGTGAACTAGACCTCAAATTTGCTTAAGAGATGAATAAGTGGACCCTTGTGACCCAAGTTCATGCCCTTTCTATAAACTTAAACTAATTAACCAGAAAATTTAAGTAATTATGTGCTTAAAGTCTCAACTTAGTTAAAAATTCTCAAAAAACTAGAGAACACTCAAACTATGAACTTCCCCTTTGAACTCAACTTTGTTGGCTCTCTATGCATGAAATGTGAGCCAAACTCAGTTCCCCTCTACTTCTAAAATTCAGCTCTAATTTGAGAGCTCAATTCAATCCAAAGTCAACTTAAATCTAGCCTAGGCCATACTTTCAATTTTTACTTTTTTGCTTTATGCACTTGATCCCACTTGAAGATGGATGTAAAAGGTCTTAGGTAAGGTGTGGGGCATGGTTTTTCAATGATCATGTCCAAGCATATGGGTAAAAGTCACCTTTTTTGGCTGAAAATTGTAGAAAATGTAATTTTAGTTATATTGAAAAGTCAATGTCGGTAACGACATTGACAAAGTCGATAACGACATTAGCAATGTCGTTAACGACATAATCTATGTCACTATTTGCCTTGGGCTTTTTGTGTTGAAATTGCCTAAAAAGGTTAAGGCTCAAAGAAACAAAGAAAGCTTCCTCCAGATGAATTCAGGACCCTGTAAAAAGTGAAAAGCTAGCAAGGGAAAAATAAATTACAGCTTCATCATCAAACTCACAAATCAGGAGCGAAATCCCGTGCTCATAGGTTGCCCCTCGTAGGATCACTACTGGTATGAGATTAGTATGGTCCCATAATGGAAAGAGAAGTGGGGTTTAGAGATGATACCTAACCAGTCGCGGTAGGAACTATCCAGGATGGAAACTTCATGATGATCGGAGGCTTTCATCTTGGTACAATGTTGTCAGGAACTAGCCTCTCCATGCACCTTGTAAATTGCCCATTTAGCAATGATTTCCTCTTAAAGGTTGACTTCTGGCGTGTTGCTACCAATGGAACCGTCAGGGGAAGGGCGTTAGCCATGTGCTCTCGTTCCTTCGATCGAAAATCTCATGTGCAGACCTCATGGAGTATGAAGCAAGATGCATATTGTAAAAAGTCTGAAAGAGGATGTGGATTGTAAAAAGCCTATTGATTGTGAATAGTTTTAAAGAGAGTGTGGACTGTAGAAAATTCCATCGATCATAAAAAGCTAAAAAAGGTGCAGGTTATAGAAAGCCCATTGACTGTAAAAAGTTAGAATAAGGTGCAGACTGTAGAAAGTTCATTGATTGTAAAAAGTCAAAAAATGGTGCGGATTGTAGAAAGCTCATCGATTGTAAAAAGTCAAAAAGGGTGTGGACTTTAGAAAATCCGTTGACTGTAAAAAGTTTGAAAAAGGATTTGCATATTGTAGAAAGCCAGTTGACTGTAAAAAAGTTTGAAAAGATGTGTGGATTATGGAAAGTCGGTTGACTATAAAAAAAGTCTAAAAAGAAGAGCGGATTATGGAAGTCCGTTGACTATAAAAAAGTCTGAAAAGAAATGTGGGCTGTAGAAAGTTTGTTAACTGTAAAACCGTTTGAAAAGAAATGCGCACTATAGAAAATCCGTTGACTATGAAAATGTCTGATAAGAAATGCGAACTTTAGAAAACCCGTGATTATGAAAAGCTTGAAAAAGTGTGCAAATTGTAGAAAGTTTAGGAATTTCGCAAACTGCAGAAAGTCTACGGTGAATGCCCCTTATGAGTTGACCTTCTATTTATTGTTACCATCAGAATCGCTGGGGAAAGGATGAGAGCCGTGTGCTTCATGCCTTTCAAAATACATCAACTATGGTAAGTCTTCGTCGAATCCATTATTGGATGGATAATCATTTCGATCTAAATTGTATGCCTCTTGTGAGTTGACTCTTGGTTGACTATAACTCTCGAAACTACCAGGGAAAGGATGAAAGTCATGTGCTCTATTCCTTTGATGATATGTCAATTGTAGTAAGCCTCCATTAAAATCCGCTATGGGATGGTTGATCGATTCGGTCTGAATTGTATGCCGTTGTTTGTTGATCATTGGTTGACTGTGACCCTCGAACCTACTGGGGAAAGGATGAAAGTCATGTGCTTCATGCCTTTGAAAAAATATATCGACTGTGGTAAGTCTTCATCAAAATCCGTTGTGGGATGGTTGACCGTTTCGGTCTGAATTGTGTGCCCATTGTGATTTGACTGTTAGGTTGATTGTGATCCTCAAAACTATTAGGGAAAGGATGAAAATCATGTGCTTCATGCCTTTGATAATATGTTGACTGTAATGAGTCTTCATCAAAATTCATTGTGGGATGGTTGACCGTTGCGATCTGAATTGTATGCCCCTTGGGATTTGACTGTTGGTTGACTATGACCCTCGAAACTACTAGGGAAAGGATGAAAGTCATGTGCTTCATGCCTTTGATAATAAATCGACTATAATAAGTCTTCATTGAAATCTATTGTTGGATTGTTGACAGTTACGGTTTGAATTATATGCCCCTTGTGAGTTGACCGTTGGTTGTCTATGACCCTCGGAACTACTAGGGAAAGGATGAAAGTAGTGTGCTTCATGCCTTTGAAAATACATCGACTATGGTAAGTCCTCATCAAAATCCATTGTGGGAAGGTTGACTGTTGCGGCTTGAATTGTATGCCCCTTGTGATTTGATCGTTGGTTGACTGTGACCCTCAGAACTACAAGGGAAGGGATGAAAGCTGTGTGCTTCTTGCCTTTGATGATACATTGAATATAATAAGTCTTCATCAAAATCTATTATGGGATGGTTGACTGTGACCCTCGAAACTGCTGATAAGTGTATAATTACACTTATTATCATATTAATTTTACACATTAAACACTATAGTTTAAGTCATTTTTATACTTCATATAAAAGATTGCACGTAGTATGTAGTTTTTTTTTATGAAAATGCAGATACTAGGTAAATCTTGGGAGTAAAATGATCAAAAGTGGAATTCTATGAAAAAAGAGTGAAAAAGGTGTAAAAAGATGTGTGGAACTTAAAAGATTTGGCTTAGGATCGAAGTTGTCAAAGATAGGCAAAGTTACAAGGAGATTTGTAAAGAAAAACTCAATTCATGGTCATGACAATCATTCGCTGTCGCGACTTGTATACTTCAGAAATAGAAGTTTGCCAATCAAAGATTTACGATCGTGATTTATATATCGCGGTCGCGAATTGGATGATTTTCTAGTTTTATCTTCTTAACTACCAACTGCCAGATAAGCATGATCAACCGCCATCAACTACCAATGATAAGACACCTATCAAAAGTCAACCAATCATGAAAAGGTGCCTATCCATTGTGGATTACATAAAAGCTTCTCAACCAATCACAATGAAGAATTGCAATCATTCACCAATGGACATGACTCTTCATTTGGATAGACACAACCCTTCAAACTCTAAAAATAGGGCTCCAAACCTCACTAATTTCATGTAGAAGAAAGGAGTGAAAGATAGTGTACAGTGTATAGATAGAGAATAAATATCTAATTTCTCCACGTTCATAAGTGTTAGTGAGAAAATGTTTAAGTGTTTCGAATCCTTGTTTCGATCACTAGATTTCTCTATATTCTTGAGCGATTGTTGTATAAATGTACTTGCAAATCACTTATCAATAAAATTTTTTATTCTTCAATATTTGTTTGTTCGATATTCGCAAAGAATAGTATCCTAGCGGAGGTTCTGTAGGGGCCCAAATAGAATTAAAAGAAGACGTAGGAATTGCGGGAGTTGACAACTCCCATTAAAGAGTGGATACGGTTTGATCTACTTTAGCTTTCACTTACATACCTTACAACTTTTCTTTGCTTTCTACTTATACTTTCTATTTCAAAGTTTATGATATGTCTATGTGTCATCATGCGTATTTCATGCTAAGTCTTATATATTAATCAAGTTATATGCGTTGGAGTTAATTTTAAGAGTAGTTTCGGGGTTAACAATATCGTGTATAATCACTGGACATGTGATATAACTCTATTTAGTGAGCCAACATTTTTGGAATGCTAACTTGCTAAATGTGGCTATGTGAGAGTAACCCATACTAAGCATAGTATTGACGTTGTCCAGGTTTATATAATTGTCTTAATTCGTTTGCGTTAGGTTTAGAAAAGTCATTTCATGTGTTGCTCTACGGGGAATAATTGAACATCTGAGTATTTAGAACCAAGTTTGTTAGATTAGTTTAGTGAATCGTAACATCTTTGTTGAACTTGCATGCTTTCTCTGCTATCATTATTTCGTAGGGAAAATCTATATATTTAGGTTCTCTAATATTTCATACCTATATTTACTCATTTTTCATTCTAACCCTTCTTTCCTAACCTTTACCTTAT
>CATIWQ010161743.1:0-28200 GCA_949673415.1 Euphorbia schlechtendalii | reverse complement strand
GACGTTAAGCCTCACAGGACTCTAATTCCTGGAAAGAGCTAATCCAGGTGGCGACTCCACACTGAGAGACGGCGGATTCGGGTTCGAACCGATCTTAAACGTTTTCGCCTTTTTTCTCTTTTTAACCTTTTTTTTCCGGGTCCGAGATCTGGTGCTTTTCCTTCATCTGTTTTCAAAACACCCCGGTGGACCGCGCCTATGAACCCCGCTCGCTCTCGGCCCACCGCTCCGTGTCGCCCGCTCACAATACTGTAGATCCTGTAAAGTGGGGTTTGGGGAATGGAAAATGGGGGAAATGGTTGGACTTGCTCTGAGGGGGAGTCTAGCACTCCCCCTTTTCCCCATATATAGGCCTCCACTCCTCTGTTTATTCATAACATATGATAAATAGCTTTAAGGTCAAATTTTCTCTATGGATTCGACTCCCTCTTCTTCTTTTGTTATGCAAGATCATTCACGAGTTTCTCTAAACAATCGAAGAATTCTTTTTGAAGGCTCTTTCTTAAGTGAGCCTTCTAGATTATTTTCGGGTTGGTTTTCGATTGGTCTAGTAGCTGCTTTCTATTAACAAGTTCTTCCTCAACGATGTTTTGGTTGGTGAATATCTATGTGGATCAATCGTAGAGGCTCTCCTAGTTTGGAAGCTCATGCTAATGAAGTGCTACCAAATTACTCAAAGGGAACACCGCTACCAAAAGAGAGAAGGCATGCATCAACTGGTAATGCTTCAACCTTTAGATGCTAGGTTTCTTTTATAAGCTTTATAAACCTAAAAGCATCTATGGAACATTTTAACTTAGATTATAACAATAATGGTATGCTTAGGAGATCTATAGGTTAATTTTAAGTTTTGAAATTCCGCCTTGCAACGATTGCATGTTCAATTATTGTCTTGATTAACCAGCACTTATGAGGGGCTTCTACACCACTCATTATACTATTAAGGGTATGAAGATGTGCTTCTAGTGGAATTTAACGTCTCCTACCTCATCTTTGCCAGCTTGGAGTCTAGTCTACTGAATATGCCCTTAAAGGGAACTATACTGAGGAAAGCTGGAGATTAAGAAAGAGTAGCTATCCTTGTGGATTGAGAGCTGCCTGGAGATTATGGATTTGGAGAGATCGCATCTTCAGAGATAAGCTGGGAGGCAACGGCATGCCACGAGCTACTTGTCAAGTTTCTGCTACCCAAAATAGGGTCTTTGAGTAGTTGCACCTACTTTAAGAGGTGTGTAGTTTACCACATGGTAGAAGGTAAGTAACTAAACTAGCCAGTGTTGCTCATGCATCACTTGACCAAATTTACTACCATCTACCACATGGGATACTTCGTTACTGCTCTTATGAAGGCGGTGCGACTGGACATTGCCCCATTTTTGGATGGGCATGGAGAAATAGTGGTCCCCTTGAAGAAAACCTTAGATATGCCTCACTTCAGCAAGTTGAAGTAGAAGTAAGTTCACACTCACTATATAAAGGCCAAAAACTTAAGGCTGAAGAAGGCAAGGGTGGAGCCAACAGTTGTTCCTAAGGATGTCCTCAAGGAGGATGAGAATGATTTTGTGGTAGATTTTGAAGGCTCAAGCGAGTAGCCAACGGAAGAAGTACCCCTCTCTACTAAGCTAGAGCAAGTCTCAACCACTATCTCAACCACCTCATCTCCTAAGGCAAAAATTGGCTCACAAAGACCTAGAGCCAGTGCAGCAAAAGAAAGAGCAGGAGTCACGCCTGGCCAGCCACAAGTTAGGCAAAGATGAGCATTAAAGTTGAAAAATCATGCTCAGAGGGAAGCTGAGGTGAGATAGCTTGCAGAAGAACTCGAGGATGCTAAAGACAAAGAGGAGACCTTGACTCAAAGGAAGTGTAAACTAAAAATATCTTAGGACTCAAAAGAGCAAGGATCCTTTAAGAAGAGCAAGGAAGAGGACATAACTAGTCCTGGTGTTGAGGCTGTTGTGCAAGAGGCCCTTAATAAGGAAAAGGGAACTCAAAGAAAGCACTCTACCACAAACCACCCACTTCAAAAACATATTCAGGTGGTGAGCAACGACAAGGATGTTGGAGGTTCCCTACCCCCTTATCAAGGAGCATCTGATCAACTTGAGCCCAACATCCTCGTACCCAAATTCACTTAGGTTGAGGAACTTCCTACTCAGTCTGAAGAGCCTCAAGCTGATCCATCCTTAGATCACACAGCTAACCCAGAGGTTCCTCTAAATCCTACACCCATTTCCTCTATAAATCATAAACCCTCTTCTCTTGTAAATTCTCCAATTTCTACTCCTGTATTTACTAAAATTCCTTCCTCGTCTGTAAATCCCCCACCTTCAAAATCTATCAATTCTCTTGTACATACCCAGGATTCTTTCTCTCCTCATACCTCACTAAATAATACTTAAAATATTGCTTCTTCTCTTCCTTAAACACAAATAATTCCTTCTCCTGTAAAACATAAATCTATTCCTTCTTCAACTGTACAAACATCTGAGCTTACCCCTTCTTCAAACCCATCCTTTACCACCTTCATTCCTCTAATTAAGGAAGCTCCTAGGGCTAAGAACTCCACTCAGCATGGGGAAGCAAGTGGTTATGGTAGTGAGGAAAATTTCACAGCCAGTGAAGTAACTCAACCCAGTAGTAAACTAGTCCAAGAGGACTTAGCTGACATCTTAGCTTAGATTAAGGAACTCGCAAGGAAGCAATTCCCTTCCCTAAAAACTGATGTTGAGTTGGATAGAGTAGTTAACCGCATGCTATTGACTCAAGAATTGACGGACTTGTCCGCTAAAGTTAAGGCAAAAATTCTAGAGTTTGAGGAACACTCAAGTATTCCCTCGGAATCTCTCTACTTTGAAGAGTTTGAAAAGATTCAAGGAAGCTTGTTTGCAATTCGCAACCATACAGCGAAAGGAAGCGCCAAAAGCCTAGTGGACAAGATGGCTCTAATTCTTTCTAGTTGACTAATTCTGCAGCTTAGCTTAGTGCAGCTGTCTCTTCTATCCCAATGTCTACTGCTCTTGCTAATGTAGTGGTAGGATAGATGAAAGGTAGTATTGATGCTGCTGCTGAGCAACTAAGTAGTTTGAACACCACATTAGTTTCATCAGCTTGGTGAGGAACAAGACAAAATAAAGAACAACACCTATCAAAAAAATTGAAGCTATCCATAAAGAGGTGGAAACCACTAAGGACATTGGTCATAGCATGGTGAAAGTATTGGAGTTCATGTCTAGACTCTTGGTGAATTAAGATAAGAAGCCAGACAGCGTGTTGATGAAAGTTGAAGAATCTAGCAAGAAAGCTAAGAAGCCCTAGCTAGACCTCGACGTGCTTGCTGAGAAGATAGAGTTTGCTTGCAAGATTGTTAACAACAATACTGATGAGAAAATATCTACTGAGTCTCTTTACCAAGATATTGGCCTCTCTATGCACAAAAAGCTAAATCTAATGAAAGATAAAGTCAACGACATGTAAAACTCAATCAACCAAATGGTGACAGAAGGGATGTATGACTCATGCAACATTGTGTACATGACTAGATCTATGCACTCCATCAGTCCTAGAATCATTTATATGGAGGCACAATTGAAGATTGCAATTTCTGCTTCAGACTTCCGTGGTTTGCTATAGTGTTTTCAACAGTTTACCTACCAGGGATTTGTTCAAATAGCTTATCTCACTCGATGTCATCATCTCCTTCTAAATAAGCTAAATGATTAAGACTATCTATCACAAAATGGAAAGGAACAGTTTGAATCTGAAATAGCAGCAGCCATCATAGGAAAGCAAGAGGCTTTCTAAACTACCATAGACTCTTTTAACATGTGCCTTGAACAGAGTGTGAAAGGCCAGGTGATAAAAGGGGAGAAGGTAGTGGAAGATGCAACAAGAATGACAGCTCATTTCAGACATTCATTACCAAGTCTGCCTTCGCGTCAACCTTAGGGATCTTAAGCTTAACAATCATATAATCAACAACAGAACCATTCTTTGTCTAGTCATCTAAGAGGAGGATCAAGCTCTCAGCATCGTAGATAGTTGTAGACTAGGTTCTTAAAACTTGTAATAGGATGCCATGTAATCTTAGCTCTAACACTATTTGTGAACTGACAAAGTATATCTTTTATTAATAAAAATTACAAGTTTCTCCATCTAACAGAGTTAAGAGCTTCTTAACTAAGTATATACTATTAAATACTTGTATGTTTTTGCTATCTTATTGAATATCTGTTGCAAGACTGCAAATACATAGAGACCAACCTTAAAGAAAAGCTGAAGTAAGACAAAGTCCCAAAATGAAGAAAAATCCTAATTATGGGGGAGCTGAGTTGCTTGTAGAAGACTCACTTAGTATGGGGGAGCTCAAGCTGACTAAGGAAAGTCACTCAGCATATGAGTCTTACATCACCTATCAAGTTTCTCGATATCCTTAAACTATATTATTCAATTAATCTCTTCTACTATCTGGTAAAATGGGGTAATTGTTGAACCTAAGTTAATAGTACTTAAAAGTTTGGAGAATAACAAACTGTGTAGGATATTAAGATTAATTGAGTACTAAGTATACTCTTAATTAATAAAGTTTACTTGAGTTTGTTTAAGGAAAAACAACTCAGTTTACTATGTAATTAATCAAGTTACGGCTTAGAGTAGGAAGAGCTGAGTTGTGCTGAGTACTAAATAGTTTAAAAGGATATTAACTCAGTTGTGCTGAGTTAGCTTTTATTAATTGAAAGCTATATTATTTGACACATAGAGAAATAAATGACACCTGTGCTGCTAACATCTTCTGTGAGAAATAGAATATACCTTTGATGCTTTTCAAGTTAAAAGGCACCAAAATTAAAGATATTCTTTTGGTCCTCACATTCAAAAGGTGTCAATATGGAATGTTGGAGATTCCTTACTAAAGTCCAAGAAAAAAGGAATCCTCTAACATGTGCTATTTCTCAGTGTCTCCGCGCACCTCTGCAAATGTCAGAAATTCAACTAATGATAGAATACCACATTTCATCTCGCATACATCTCTATCAGAACGAGTTGCTTGAAGACAAACGAGTTTTTGACAATGAAATTTTATCACGCCTCAATGTTCGAAATCTCTAACTCTAAACATCTTGGAATCTATATCCAATGGGAAGATTCGAAAGATTTGAAGAGAAGAGAAATTGAAGAACTATCAAGATGAGAAGTTTGCAACGGCTACTCGCAGAGCTTAGACTATAAATAGATTACTGAAGTAGATGTTCAAACTTGGTGAATCACCTCGAATTTCTTTAAGAGATGAAACTCTGTTCAAATACTCCTAGCTTCAAGGAATTCCCAATCAATCAATCAGCAAACAAGCATCATTTTCAATTTGTTTGTAATAGAGAGAAAATCACTCATAGACTTAACCTTGTAAAGGATTCAACATTTTATAAGTTAAATTCAGTTCACAATTTCTTTATAAATCTGAGTATCAGTTTAGGAAGGTTACCTAAACTAAGTTGAGAGGTAGTTAGAAAGAAAGGTACTCACTGTAAAAGAGTCTACCTGCTGTAAAGGCTACTCTACCTACGTAAGAAATGAACACTAGTTGATTAAAGCTCGGAGAAGGTATCCAGGGATTGGAGGTAGACTAGGGGCTGAACCTGGATAAAACTAGGTGTTGAAGTTCTAACTTTAACTCTTCCCTTTATTAGGTTTACATCTCATTCATTATTCTTTCTGTTATATCATTTTTGCTTGAAAACCAATCCAAGCTGTGTTGAGAACTCAACATGTGATTGAAGATAAACTGCGCCAGCAAAGCTGAGAAGTTTATACATTTTTAGACCCCGCTTAGCATCGCTTAACTCAGCACACATCCACCCCGCTCAGCATCGCTTAACTCAGTACGCATCTAAAAACTAAACTTAGATAAAACATTTTTTATAAACTTAAAAAGTAACCAAGAACTGCATTCATCCCCCTCTACTATTGTAACGAAGCCATTTAAGGTCTAACACATTACATACGCAACACATCATTTACAGGTAAAGATGATGTTGAACTGGGGTGATACCATCCCAGTAAATAGGAAACTTTACCTCAACTTGAGGAACCTGCAAACATTAAGAAGGATGATGGCCCACTCAACTCGAAAGTCAATTCGAGCCTACTTAGGCCCCGTTCAAGTAACACTGCAACATCACAAAAGCCTCCTAAAATAGCATAGCGATCTTTGGGATATCCCTGAGTGTTCATCAAACTCATTTCTTCATCATGTTTTAATTTTTGATTGAAGGGGAAAAATTTTTTACTTCGCATAAACTCAATCAAATAATTAAAACATGTGTCATAAAATGTATTAACATTTCACTTTTTCTTTGATTTTTCACAGGAAGCAATTCAACATCCTACCAAGGAAATTCAAAATACAACCAAAGAAGGAAATGGTTATCTCGAAGACTGAAGAAAGAAATAGTCTAATCCACTAAACGAAGGAAGAAGCGGTTAGATATCCCTACACCAGGGGTCTCCTTTGAAATGTATTCAAGCACCCTTCTTCGGCAATTCCAATGGTCAAAGCCAATCGAAGGTTAACTCACAAGGGGCACATAATGAACATAATCGAAGAAAGAAATGATTGTCGATTATTAAAGGGACACCGCACATAGAAATGGTCGACAAGCCAGCAAGGGGTATCATGCACCAATGGATTCTAAAGAAAGAAACGGATAATCCCATGAGTACACGACACTAGAAAGGAGGGCCTATGTCATCATCGATCAAGGATAAAGAAGTCACTATTAAACATGATGTATGCCCTAGAGGCAATTAGAGAGATATATCTTAATTTGTTATAATGTACGAAAAGTTTCAGATTATCATTAATAATAATTGAGGCATCTCTTATTGCTTATTAGTGTTTTCTATTTATTTATGTATCTTGCTGGTATCATATATGAATAGTATTATATATATGTGCATTAATAAGATAAAGTTCGTTACTACTTCATAGCTTAAAAGTGCGAGGACATAATGGGAGCTATGTGGTGTGAGAACTACACATACATGTTACTATGAATAGTCTAAATATCCCTAGTCATAGTTTCATTGAGACTTGATATCAATGGAACGGACAGATTAGCATGTGTAGGCTTACTCCTTGGATTAGATCTAAGAACCCGATCTCACGAGCTGAAGGTGGTACCTTGAGTTAACACATGAATCTATTTGGGTAATAAATTAGAAATGGTTATATGATAGACACTCGAAAATAACTATATTCATGTGTTGGTGTCATGTTTTATTGTAGTAGTAGTAGTACAAATATCCTCAAACTTGAGATACTGGTTACCTTATATAGGAGTTGCTATACTTTTGGTCATACTTATTCATACCTTAGCAATTAGGATGATACGAGTTATTATGGGTATAGTGATGATCATATGTTTGTAAGCCGAGTAGTCAAAATGGGATCCATCTCTCCTAATATAGTAATATAATGGGAGATGTACCTTAGGGCTCCTTGTTGAAGTAACACACTCATAAACCTCTGATTAGAGTATAAGAATTATAGAATGGGTTTCTAGTCAATCTTGATACATAATGGCTGAATGGTGTTCTTCGTGAACAAGTCTAATTCTAGGATAGCTAAGGCTATTACATGAGTTGACACTTAATCTGATATCAATAAACTGGTTGGTACTTAACATGATAGAAGGAGTGTATTGTATTAGTTACTATTGCAGAACCATATCAAGTCACAAGCACGTGATGTTCCAAGTATCGGGGGATCATAAACCTTGCTAGAAAGCCCATTTGATGGTTTAGAGCTATCGGGTTCTATTTCGGTCTAGAATATTGAGCCTAAAGGTTCCCGGATGGGAACATAAGTTTAGGTTAACCTCTAACTACTCAATACTTTGAGATCCTATGAGGTCACACACTTTGGGTCTTTACCGGACTAAGTAAAAAACCTATAGACTGGGTTTATGTAGAAAATATTTGTTTGTCAAATTCCTTATAAGAACTATTAATTGGTTGGACCAAATTATTGATTAAAGAAAATAAAGAGAAAAATCAGGAAAAATGCATGAACTGAAGCAAGGGACTTTTTCCCGTTGCGAGTGGGCCCCAAACGAATATGGGATATTCAGAGTGGGGCATGCACTACTATCCCACGAGCTGAAGAGCTTGTAGGTTGCTTGCACGTAGGGAAAGTCTGCGCACACTAGCGGGTTGCAGGCGCTGCCCAAGGTAGCGCTTGAGCGGGCCTACCGTGCAAGCCCACAAGCTTTGGCTTGCGGCACAAAGCAAGTCTGCCAGGGCTTGCCTTGTGGAATGAGGCTGTGGGTTAGCTTACAGGTCCAAGTGAATAGCGCGGCTAACCTGCTTGTGGGATGGGAATATTCCCATCCCACATTGAGTTTTAGGGGGAGTCTAACACTCCCCCTTTTCCCTAAATATATGTGTGAGCGGATGACATGGAGTGATGGGCCGAGAGCGTGTTGAGAATGAGAGGCGTGATCCGCAAGGGTCTTTAAGTGAAAATGAAAAATGATGGGTGGGGGATCTGGAAGGTTTGATTGAGAAAGTGGGAAACATTTTTCGATTGTTCAAACTCGAATCTACCATCTCTTAGTGTAGAGTCGCCACCTAGATTAGTTCTTCTAGGAATTAAAGTCTTGTGAGGCTTAACGTCTGGGGGATAACCCATTAAGACACAAAGATTCGGGTTTGGGTTAAGGTTCTTATTTCTCATTGGATCACATTATATTACAACTATAGAAAATTGTCTTTTTTAATTCTGTTTATTTGCACCTATGTCATTTTTTAAGTTTGTAATGTATGATTTAACATGCATGCGGAAAGTAGTGAATCCATAAATAAAGCATTAAATAAATGAAAAAAAGTAAAGGTTAGAAAATTAGATAACCTCGGCACCTAATTTATTAATTACATTTCCTTAAAAATAATTGCAATACCATAAGGAAAATAAAACCTATGCATACATCTAACTGCATCCAGAAAGGTTAGCACAAGATGTAGCACAACGTGAGTATTTACATGTATGTTCGATTTGATTTTGAGGAGGCCGTGTAGCCTAATTAAAACATCGGCAGTTTAAAATTCTTGTTTAGAAATAAAATGATTCATTTTATTTACAAATATGTTGCTCATTTTTATTAATGAAAATGACCGCATGGCAAAAATGTGAGGTCTGTTATCCAGGAATAAGTTTAATTCCCTTCGTCGTGGTAATCAAACATAAATCTTCATAAAATAAAAGAAAAGAAAAAAGGAAGAAGAAACATTACATTGATATTTACATAATAAAAGAAAGCAAAAATATTCCTAGATCAACATGTAAAATTACATAGGAAGCACGAGATTAAGCAACTTTAGGAACTCAGAGGCTTCCTCTTTCGATGTGAATCCACGTTGGCGTATCCGTTTAATCTCCAGGAGCGTTCCTCATTTATTTTTTTATTTATGGCTTGGTGTGGAAAATAAATTTTTATTTATCCAAAAGATAATCAGACTCGGGCACTTAATTTGTTTTAGACCCAAGAATATCTGAGGATTTTGGTAGAAAAAGAGACGAAAGAAAAATGGTTATAGTTCAGAATCCAAACGTGTTTTGGATCCGAATGTATTCAAATAATGAAAGAAAGTATTTTTGTAATTTTTCATGTTGTTCTTCATGAGAAAATTAGACTTTTTTTGAAATTTTCGACCCCTTAAAATTGAAATCCCCCGACATTTATAGGGGAATTTTTCCCGACTAAAAAAGGAAAGAAATTTAATTTCCAGCGAGGGGGACCCTCGCCAAAATTCTGGTGAGGTTAGCCTCGCCAGAACTTTGGCAAGGCCATTTTTTTCCTTTCGATCCCCTCTTTTTTTGAAAAAAATATTTTTTAAAAAAAATATTTTTATGTTTTCTACATACTTTCAATTAGTCAATTTTTACTAAAACTTAATAATTTAAGTCCTTAAAGTAAATTGACGATGAGGTTTACTTCCATTTGAAGCTCTTAGGATAACAAAAAATTATGTGATTCGAGGATAAAAATTCCTGAAAAGCCATCATCAGTGAACGCGCGAGCTGGTACAAAATCTCGTGATAATAGCTGCCCATCGTGTGATCATTGTTGGTTGTATAACTAATATGGTCACATGAAATGGAGCAGTGGGAATGAGAATATACCTGATTAGTGCAGCTGGTGATTTCTTTATCCCAGATCTGTGATGATATAGGCCTTCCTTTCTAGCACTGTATCCTCACAAGATTTCTCATTTCTTTTTTCGGAATCCCTTGATGTTCGATGCCCCTTGTGGGTGAGTCGATTGTTTCCTTTACGGTGTCCCCATAATAGTTGATAACCGTTTCCTTCTCCGGTTGTGATTATCATGTGTCCCTTGTGAGTTTTGTGGAGTGGCTAGAAATGGGTGCCTGAATTCGTTTTAAAGGCGACCTTGATGGAGGGATATCCAACAGTTTCTTTCTTCGGTAGGTGGTTGAGACTATTTCTTTCTTCAATCATCGAGATAATCGTTTCCTTCCTCGATCATATTTTTGAATTTCCTTAGTAGGATGTTAACTTGTTTCCTATAACAAATCAAAAACGAAGTGTAATGTTAGTACATTTTATGATGAATGTTTTAATTATTTGATTGAATTTATGCGAAGCAAAAATTTTCCGTTTGTGTCAGTGGATGGTTTCCCTTAGGATTTTTCTTGTTAGGGATTCCATGGATGACTTCCTCAGAGCAATGACCATGGGTTCGTTAAATTATATTTGAGTTCAGAACTTAAATCTAGTTTGAGGTGTTTGGATGAGTTATTGATCGCATTGTGTTGGCGATGATCGCTTGGAAGCTATTTGCCTGAAGTGTTTGGAGTTATAGCATGTCACGTACCATTCCAAAGATGAGATGATGGTCATGATATTTCTTTGGTTTTAATTTTTGCATAGACCACCCTTACAGGTTTTCAATCTATCGAACCTTGTCTTAATTTTTTCCCGGACCGCCCTTTCAGGTTTTCAATCCAGTAAACTCATTTTTTCTTTCTTTTATTTTTTTGGATGTTTACTTGCGATATTCTACCATTGGCATGCAAGCAATCAAAATAAGCATATGCATAATGATTCAGCAAAAATGACAATTCATTGATGAACTTAACATGGGTATAAATGTTTCGAATGATTTGACTCCTACCATTGATTAGCCCTCTCAAGTTTTCAAACCAATGTGGTTCTCTCGATGTCCTAAGTTTTGCCTGAGCTACCCTTTTCAGGTTTTCAACTCAATGGACTATTCTTTTTATGCTTTGAAAAGAGGCCCTAATTTTTGCTCAACTAACCACGTGTTAATTGACAGGCTAATTACAAATTTATTTTTTTGTTAGTACTGCTTTTTACTAATTTATTTCTTTTACCTGTGCGTGATAGTAATTGTGCCAGTCTTGACTGATAAATTGGTCACCATCTATGCCCACGACTTTAATTGTTTCTGGTTCAGCGTTTCTAAACGATTGGTGCTTATGCTGCTTTGCAAGCTTGAGGTATATGTGATGATGAGTCTTTATCATCAACATTTCCTTTTGAGTTCAATTATTCTCCAATGATAGGTGATGTGTCGGAGATCAATCTGATAGCTTAATTCATCAAGTGTGAACAGTTTTTTGTAATAATGTTCCCTCCACAATGTAGTGATCGTCCCATAAGTGTTGGTGGGCCAGTGATGGAGTTGTTGACATGTTCAATGATCTAACTCCTTCTTTGTGCCTTTGACATTGTGTCAGCCACTTGGCACTTCTATGACTTCGATCATTTTGACCCTTGCTTGACTAATTTAGTAATCAGTGGATGTTTCATGCTTGGATATCTATCTTTCAATCTTATGTCTTTGTAGGATGAAGCAAATGTTATCACGCTTTGTCTAAGTACATGTGTTTGTCTCTACTTTCCCTCAAGAGTCAAATAATTTGAACTTATTGCAACTTTGGGGAATCCATTTATACCCAAATTAATTTCATGACATGATGTGTTCCATTTGCTAAAAACATTATGCATATGCTTTTGAGAATGTATGATATCATCAATAGAATATCAAGCAAGTAAACAAAGTTCAATTTATTCAAAAATTCAAAAGCCTTGTGGGCAAAGTAGCTAAAAGCTAATTTATTACATCATCATCCATTGGTTATCTTTCGGTACTAGTTCCCCTAGATGTATCCATGGATTCAAAGTTCTCCAATCTATCAACCTTCTCAAACATGATGGTATAGATCTAAAATGCATGATGATCCATCTCAAAGGAATTTATGAGGGCATGAAAATTGAATGGAATGAAATATTAATTTCTTCTATACCTCTAGGAGAAATGATGGGATCCTGGCCATTGAACATTGCATTGGAACTTCTATGACATCGATCATTTTGACCCTTGCTTGACAAATTTAGTAGTCAGTGGACGTTTCATGCTTGGATATCTATCTTTCAATCTTACATCTTTGTAGGATGAACCAAATGTTATCACACATTGTCTAAGTACATGTGTTTGTCTCTACTTTCCCTCAAGAGTCAAATCATTTGAACTTATTGTAACTTTGGGGAATCCATTTATACCCAAATTAATTTCATGACATGATGTGTCAAATGTGCTAAAAACATTATGTATATGCTTATGACAATGCGTAATGTCATCAATATAATATCAAGCAAGTAAACAAAGTTCAATTTATTCAAAAATTCAAAAGCCTCGTGGGCAAAGTAGCTGAAAGCAAATTTATTACATCATCATCCATTGGTTATCTTTTAGTACTAGTGCCCTCTAGATGTGTCCATGGATACAAAGTGCTCCAATCTATTGGCCTTCTCAAACAATTCTTGATAGCTTGAAAAGATGTCCCACCCAAACTTGTTTTTGTAAGATGGAAGTGCTCCATCTAGAAGCTTGGTTATCATCTCCGATAGAGTTAAGCGAGCACAAAGCTTTACCTATGTGGCCATCTAATGCCCATAGTAATATTTGAAGCTTTCACCTTACTCTTGCCTTAAGCCTCCTGATGTTTCATCATGGTTTCCATTTGAGTGTTAAAACCATAATTCCCCATCATAACCTAAGCAAGGCTTTTCCAATCAGTGGCTTTGTCCAACGGAAGGTGGTTATACCATTCACTGATTGGGTGGCCCAAGGTGATGACAAAGAGCTTAACCATCATCTTTTTATTGACCCTTAATGTCCTCATCACCGTTGGTAATGCGTTAGGTGAGCACACGAGTCTCCAGAGCCCACATACTTTTCAAACTACGGCATTGAAAAGTTTTGGGTCGAGCTATCTTCATCCCTGATTATCGGTTGCACAGGGTATGTTTTTATGAGATGGCCGTCGTGAGTGGCTAAGAATTGCTGCCATAATTCCACCATGCCTGGTTGCTGGAGGATGGAATTCTAGTGCTTGGATAAAAGTCATATTTCCCCTTGGGAATTGTCGCAAAATTGGACAGCAAAGGGGTAGCTAGGAACTGTGAGGAAAATGGCATGCTCCTACTAGGAATAGATTGTTGGGTTCTTCCTTGAAAAGGTCTTGGCGTGAACATTGGCTGAGCAGGCTGCCTTGGGAGGAATTGATTCTTGGAAGGATTGGCAAAGTTATATCCTGGCTATCCAATCTGAGCCTGATTCTAATTCAGCTAACTTTGTCCTACCCCGAACTGATAAAAGGTAGTAGGATTTGGGTGCACCTCATTAGAGGTAGAAGGCCCCCCTATTCTTGGCTGACTAGACGGACCGTCGTTATTAAGGGAGGCCTTTAGATTAGACATTACATCATGAACCCTCTTGATATGCTGGCGAATAAACAATGCTAGTTATTCATTGTTGGTAAAGGCATTCAAGGGAGCCGCAATCTCGACGCTCACTGATGACTGGTGTGTCTGCTGAGAATTCTATCTTGTGACAGAGGGGTGATCCTCCTCTGCAACTCCGTCTTGTGGATCGGCCATGCTATCAAGATTCAAAGTTGCTCGTTGAACTGAATCTGAATCTGAACCCGAGTCTTCACTTGAGTCAGTGTATAGAACCCCCTCCAGATTAACCACGATCATAGAGATGCGGACCAAGAAGTGAGCAGGCCTTTTCCAAGCTAAGATACACAAGCAGAAGATCAGACCATGCATTTGAGATTCGTGACATGATTCATGATGTGGAAAATGCGTAAGATGTTTAATTTTATAGCTGCATTCACATGGGGTTAGCATGCCATGATGTGAGATAAATAAAGTGTTTGTCAATTCATTTGAAACAAACTGGTTAGTCATTAGATAAAATGAAAATAGGTGAAAATGAAAATCCAACCCCTAGGGATGGACTTAAGGTCTGTACAATATCTATGTGACATCGTAATGTGAAGGGTGTATATGAGGTGACCAAATTATCTTGTAGTAATTGGTCAATAGTTTGAGATTTTGTACTATGACTAAATCCCATGGAATGATGAGGTCCAATTGATTTAGGGTAAGTAATGTGACATACCCTGATGAAAGATAACCATCGAATGCAGTTTTAAAAGAATGATTTGGTTATTTTACCCAATTAGGGTAGAGATACGGATGCCGGTGTGGTCATTGCTTTTTGAGGGTATGTGGTGATGCATGAATTATTACCCTTTGTGGATGAATGTTTCGGGTAGTAAGTGTATACCCTTGAAGATTGGTAAGGTAATACTTCTAAAATAAGTTCACCCCGTGTGGGCTTAGGTTCGGATGTCAGCAGGGACATCATGTGATGTGGAAAAATAGTTTGGTAGTTATTTTCCCTGTTTGGGCCATCTGGTATGTGTGATTACCCCATGTGGGCTATGAGTTGGATGCCGAACGGACATCTCATAGGTAATTTGTGGGATATATTATTGCCCCTTGTGTGCATCTCATATGTAATGTGTTGAATGTGTTATTGCCCCTTCTAGGCTAAGTGTCGGATGTCAAGTGGACATCATGTAAATTGAATGATACTTCATGATTCTAATTGGTTCATGTATCCTAGGGTGACACGTTCTCGAGTGTTATCTAATCCTAAGTGTATGTGACACGGATTTGGTATCATGATGATGGGAAAATGCTATGTTAACATTATGAGTGTGTGTTCGAGTGTCTGCACTAAGATTTGTGGTTAGCATGACATTTATACAGTGATAAATTGAAGGTAGTAAACACATAGCTCATAGCATGCAATGTCCAAATTTCCAACCATACAACTCCCGCTTGTAGTGTTTTTGGCTAGTCTCCTAAGTTTGGTTCATCTTAGTACCACGAGGATACTAAGGAGGGCACCTGCAAGAAAAATATAATGCATGGTTGTTTGTTGGGTAACACCCTAGGGAAAATGCCTACGGCTTGTTTACATGAGGTTTATAAGTGGGTTGCTGATGTAGAAGGTTCTTGTTGCACTAAAATACACACCAAGCCTCTCCTCAAATGGTTTCTAAAGAGGGAGATACATGCAACATGGCAACAAATGCTCCATCCGCTCAAATACTATCTTTTCTCAGGGTGGCAGATTAGTACAAAAGAAAGCTTTGTGGTAATAGGGTATCTTAGACTTACGGGCTAATCCAATCTATTACAATGTGAAATTACGAATATGTTATAGTTAAGAAAATATAGAATAATGTGATTAATAATTTTCGGCACTTATCCAAAAATCAAAAAACCTTGAGGAAAAGAGTTTAAGAAAAATCCCCAGCAGAGTCACCACTATTAGCGGACGACACGGAGTGATGGGCCGAGAGCGAGATGAGAATAAGAGGCGTGGTCCACCGGGGTGTTTAAGTGGAAATGAAAAGTACCGGGTCAGGGACCCGAAAGGTTTGATTGAGAAAGTGGGAAACATTTTTGGATTTGTCAAACCTGAATCCGTCGTCTCTTAGTGTAGAGTCACCACCTGGATTAGCTATTCTATGAATTAAAGTCCTGTGAGGCTTAACGTCCATGGGATGGCCCACTAAGACATAGAGATTCAGGTTCGGGACAAGTTGCTTATTTCTCATTGGATCACATTATATTACATCTATAGAAAACCGTATTTCTTAATTCTACATATTCGCAC
Source organism: Euphorbia schlechtendalii (assembly GCA_949673415.1). NCBI lineage: Eukaryota > Viridiplantae > Streptophyta > Magnoliopsida > Malpighiales > Euphorbiaceae > Euphorbia > Euphorbia schlechtendalii. The sequence goes on along the minus strand of CATIWQ010161743.1, from coordinate 12,117 downwards.
CTATGTTGTTTTTTAAGTTTGTAATGTATGATTTAACGTGCATGTGGAAAGCATTAAATAAATGCGAAAAAGTAAAGATTAGAAAATTACATAACCTCGGGGGATGCAACCGTCCGCCTAATCAATTAATAACATTTCCTTAAAAATAATTGCAACACCCAAAGTAAAATAAAACCTAGGCATACATCTAACCTGCATCCATAAAGGTTAGCACAAGATGTAGCACAATGTGAGTATTTACATTTATGTTCGATTTGATTTTGAGGAGGCCCGTGTGGCCTAATTAAAATATTGGCTATTTAAAATTCTTGTGTAGAAATAAAATGATTCATTTTAGATACAAATATGTTGGTTGTTTTTATTAGTGAAAATGACTGCATGGAAAAAATGTGAGGTCTGTTATCCAGGAATAAGTTTAATTCCCTTCGTCAGGGTAATCTAACATGAATCTTCATAAGTTAAAAGAAAAGAAAACAAGAAGAAGAAACATTACATTGATATTTACATAATAAAAGAAAGCAAAAACATTCCTAGGTCAACATGTAAAATAACATAAGAAGCACGAGATTAAGCAACTCTAGGAACTCAGAGGCTCACCCTTTAGGTGTGATCCACTTCGGTGTATTTATTTGATCCCCGGGAGCGTTCCTCGTTTGTTTTTTTAGTTATGGTTTGGTGTGGAAAATAAATTTTTATTTATACAAAAGATAATCAGACTCGAGCACTAAATTTGTTTTAGACCCAAGAATATTTGAGGATTTTTGTGAAAAAAGAGATAGAAGAAAAATGGTTAAGGTTTGGAATCCAAACATGTTTTGGATCCGAATGTATTTAAATAATGTTGAAAGAAAGTATTTTTATAATTTTTTATGTTGTTCTTCTTTAGAAAACTTTTTCTGAAATTTTTGACACCCTAAAACCAAAAACTTCCCCGACATTTATAGGAGAATTTTCCAGACCGAAAAAGGAAAGAAAAGTAATTTCCGGTGAGGGGGACCCTCGCCGCCTCACCAGAACTTTGGCAAGGCCATTTTTCTTCCTTTCGGTCCCCTCTTTTTTTGAAAAAAAATATTTTTTTAAAAAATATTTTTACATTTTTAACATATTTTCAATTAGTCAATTTTTACTAAAACTTAATAATTTAAGTCCTTAAAGTAAACTAACGACGAGGCTTCCATTCGAAACTTTCTGGGTAACCGAAAACTATGTGATTCAAGGATAAAAATCTCGAAAAGCCATCATCATCGAACGTGCGAGCTAGTACAAAATCCCGTGCTCACAATAGGCCTCTAGTTCACTTTATTTCACATAACACAAAATATTTCAGCTTAGCTTTTTTCTCTGAGTTTGACATCTCTTTCTTCATTCGTTGTGTGAGATCCTTCAGGAGTTTCTCCAAACAACGAAGAATTTCTTTTGAAGCCTCTTTCTATTCGAAGAGAGCCTTCTCAGTTTATATTTTCAGGTTGGTCTTCGAGCGGTCTAGCATATGATGTCTTCTAACAGTAACTACCTCTACGAGGTTCTGCCGAATTGCTCTGAGGGAACGCCGCATCCAAAAGAGAAAGAGAAGCACACGTCAACTAGTAACATTCTAAACGTAGATGCTAGGTTTCTTTTATAAGTTTTATAAACCTATTAGCATCTATTGAATGTTTTATTTAACCTAGATAATATCAATCATGGCATGCTTAGGAGATCCTTCAAGTTAATTTTAAGTTTTGAAATTCTGCCTTGCTATATTGCATGTTCAATAATTGTCTTAATTAACCAGCAGTCACCAACCACATCGATCAGGTATATTCTCAATCCATCCACTCCATTTCGTGTAATCATAATGGTTATATAACCAGCAGTGATCAAACAAGGGGCACCTATGAGCATAGGATTTTGTACCAGTTTACACGTTTGATGATGATGGCTTTTCAGGATTTTATCCTTGAATCACACAAGTTTCGACTGTCCAAATGATTTTCAAATGAGAGCTCTCCTTGTGAAAATAAATGTTTTGGGCCCTAAATAAATATTTAGGACTGTATAAAAATATTTCAAAACCGTAAAGTGAAAATTTAAAGGCTTAAAATATTTTTAAGGACTTGGAAAAATTAGATTTCAAAACGAAAAGGTTTTTTTAATTAATAAAAATAGGAAAAAATTAATTTAAAAAATAGGAATAAAATATAATAAAAAAAATAAAAATAATCAGGGCCAATTGGTCTCACCAGCACTCTGGCGAGGCCAGCACCAGCCTCGCCCGTAGTCCAGCGAGGACACCCCCCTCTTGCCAGAAACTTGAACCCCATCATTTTTAGAAAAAATTCCCTATAAATAGTAGGGGAATTTTTAGTGAAAGGGATCGAAAATTTTAGCAAAAATCAGATAAAAGTATTCTGGTTTTTTTACAGTGACATTTTTTTTATCTAAAAACAATTAATTTATATTTTAATCACAAGACCAAACTAAAAATGAACGAGGAACGCTCCCGGGGATCAAGCGGAAACGTCGAAGTGGATTCGCACAGAAAGAGTAAGCCTCTAAGTTCCTAGAGTTGCTTCTTCTCGTGATTTATGTGTTTTATTTTATTCTACCTGTTGACCTATGAGTAATTCTATATTGTTCTATTATTTAAATTTCTATAGAGTTTAATTATTCTATCATGTAAACTTCCTTCCTCCTATTTCTGTTTCTTCTTAATTTATTTAATTATGGAGATTCTTGTTAGAATACCCCCATGAAGGGAATAAAAATTATTCTCGGATAACAGTCCTCACCTTTTTGCCATGCGATCATTTTTACTAATTAAAATTGAGCAACCTATGTGTTAATAAAATGAATTATTTTCTTTCTAAATAAAAAGTTTTAATCTTCGATGTTTTAATTAGGCCACACGAACCTCGTCAAAATTAAGTCGAACATGCGTGCAAATGTTGTACTATATCCTGTGCTAACATTTGTGGATGCAGGTAGATTAGGTTAGATGTACGCTTAGGATTTTCATTTCCCTTCGGGTATTGCAATTTTATTTTTTAAGGAAATGTAATTAATAAATTAGGCGGATGGTTGCAGCCCCTGAAGTTTTGTAATTTGTAATCTTTATTTTTCCACTTTCACTTACTACTTTATGTATGGATTTACTACTTTCCTCATGTGCATTAAATCATACCTTATAAACATGAAAATGACTTAAGTTTGAATATGCACAATTAAGAAACATGGTTTTCTGTAGATGTAGTTTAATGTGATCCAACAAGAAGTAAGCAACTTATCTCGAATGTGTCTTGGTGAGCCGTTCCCTAGACGTTAAGCCTCATAGAACTTTAATTCCTAGAAGAGCTAGTCCAGGTGGTGATTCTACACTTAGAGACAGTGATTTCTGGTTTTGACCAATCCAAATTGATTTCATTTTCTCTTTTAAACTTTTCGAGTCCCTGATCCGATATTTAATTTTCCCAAAATCACCTCTCATTGCAGCGCACTCTCAGCCCATTCACTTTTTTTTCGTTCGCACACACCAGTTTTCCCGAATTCAATAGAAGGGGCAATTCGAATGTCGATAAAATAGTATGAAATATGTGTTTGATTAAAGGTCTTATATTATATGCGTATACATATACTAATGTTTGAACAATTTCTATCTTATATATAGGTTAAACAATGAATCAAAACATTAATCTTCGTTCGATACATGATAATAAGTTGACAATGATCAATTTTCATGACTGGTTTAAAGCTCTTAGAAAGGAGCTTGAGAGGGGTAACATGGATTATGTTTTGAATAATCCTAAACCAATCAATCATGATGTTAAGGCTTCTATCCAACAGAAAGAGGCATATCTTAAACATAAGACAGATGCTTTATGGTGTCAATTGTGATGCTCGAAACCATGACCTTGAAGCTTAAGAGGTAACATGATGATGTGGATCTAAAATCCATGATGATCCATCTTAGAGGAATTCATGAGGCCATGAAAATCGAATGGAATGAAATATTAATTTCTTCTATACCTCTTGGAGAAATGATGGGTTCCTGGCCATTGAGCATTGCATTGAATACTTTGAGTATTCGAAGAGAATGCCTTAGATAGGATTTGAGAGAAATTCCAAGAATGACATATAGACTATGATAAAGTGTATGTTTGATAAATATTCACCTTTTGTGAAAGATTATCTCATGTCAAGGAAGACTAGCAAGACATATGACTTTATTTAGAAATTTAGAAGTTTTGAAGATGGTCTGATAGCTAGAGGAACAAGTACCTTGGCAAGTAAGTCTTGCATAAAAGGGAAAGGTTTAAAACCTATCAACATGAAGGTAAAAAATGTGATCATTGAAAAGGAGAAGCCGAAAGGGATATGTTTTATGTGCGGAAGGCCTTGACATAGGAAACGTCATTGCAAAGCTCAAATTTCTGAATAAGTGAAGAAGAAGCCAAGTAAGGCATCTACTTCAGGTATGTTCATGCTAGAGAGTTTCTCTACAACTCGTTATGAGTCTATATGGGTATTGGATATTGGTTGTGGTACTCATATCTGTACTTATGTGCAGGGATTATGGAATAGTAGGAGGCTTGCAAAGAGGAAATGGACTTAAGAGTTGGAAATGGAGCACGGGTTCCTGCAATAGCTGTAGGGACATATAGCCTTTGTTTGCCTATTGGCCTTGTTTAGTTTTGAACAATTACCGTTATATTCTTGTTGTCACTAAGAATATTATTTCTGTTGCACGTTTAGCAATAAATGGATTTGAGATTTTATTAATAATTGTCAAATTAGATGCAATAATGTTCTTTATGCTTGTGTAATATGTATGGATGTCATTTATGTTCTAGATACTAAAATTGAAATTCTTAACATGAACGTCATTAAGAAATTGAAGACAAATAATGAGAAATCATTATACTTATGGCATTATCGTCTAGGCCATATAAATGATACTCGCTTAACTAAGTTACACAAATGTGGTGACTTGGGCCCAATGGAATGGGAATCCTATGGGGCATGCAAACCTTGTTTAAAGGGTAAGATGACTAAGAAACCTTTCAAAGGAAAGGGTCACTGTGCCAATAGTAATTTAGAAATAATACATTTCGATGTATATGATCCAATGAGTATTAAGACACATGAAGGTTTCGCCTACTTCATAACCTCCATTGATGATTACTCACAATATGGTTATTTGTACCTAACGAGGCATAAGTTTGAGAGTTTTGAGAAATTCAAAGAGTTTAAAACCGAAGTAGAGAAATATCTTGGGAAAAGTATTAAGACCCTTCTATCTGATTGAGGTGGTGAATACTTAAGCCAAGAGTTTTAGGATTGTCTAAGGGATAATGGTATTTTATCCCAATGGATACCTCCTTATACACCCTAACACAATGGAGTGTTAGAAAGGAGAAATCAAACCCTACTCGATATGGTTTGGTCTATGATGAACCAAGAGAACTTAGTATATCCTTTTGGTATTATGCATTTGATAGCTCAAATGAGTTCATCAAACACCATGTGAAATGTGGTATTGTAAGAAACCATCTCTTTCTAACTTGAGAGTTTGGGGATGCCTACTTATGTGTAGAGGATAAGTTCATATAAGATGGGTGCTAAGTTTGATAGGTGTCTGTTTGTAAGTAACCCTAAGGAGACTATGGGTTATACCTTTTATGATCCTAATGAATAAAAGGTACTTGTTTCTAGGAATGCTTAGTTCCTCGAGAAGGAACACATACTTGCAGAAGCTAGTAGGAGCAATCTTGAGCTAAGTGCTTAAGAGGATCAAATAAACAATCAACTGATTGTTCCTACACCTATTACACAAGAAAGTGTAAGCACGGAATAACCTATTATAACACCAACATTGAGTAGAGCGATACAGTTCTTTCATCATTGATGATAAGCACATTTTCCTTAAGGAAGATTATGAGCCCAAAACTTACAAGGCAATGGAAGGCTCAGAGTTTGACACATGGTTTACAACCAAGAAGTCAGAGAAGGATTCCATATACAAAAATCAAGTTTGAAACTTGATTGATGGTCCAAGTGATATTAAGCCCATAGGATGCAAATGGGTTTTCAAGAAGAAAACTGACATGGATGATAATGTGATTACCCATAAAGCAAGGCTAGTTGCAAAAGGTTATAGTCCAACGGATGGCATGGACTATGATGAGACCTTTTCACTAGTAGCCATGTTAAAGTCTATCAGTATACTCTTTGCCATCGCTGCTCATAACGATTATGAGATCTTGCAAATGGATGTAAAACCATGTTCCTCAACGGGAACCTAGATCGGGATGTATACATGATATAACCTGAAGGCTTTACATCCTAGGATGGCTCAATGGTATGTAAATTGCAAAGGTCCATTTATGGACTTAAGCAAGCATCAAGGAGTTGGAATATTAGGTTTAATGAGACTATCTGAGAAATTTGTTTTATGTCAAACGCTAGTGAGCCCTATGTATATAAGAAGGCTAGTGGGAGCACGATCGTTTTCCTTGTATTATATGTCGATGAAATATTATTGATAGGAAACTATGTTCCTTTTCTTTAAATAGTAAAGTCATTGTAGTCAAAGAAGTTCTCCATGAAAGACCTTGGAGAAGTAACTATTATACTTGTTATAAAGATCTACCATGATAAATCTAGAAGGATTTTAGGTCTTTCTCGAAGTAAATACATAGACAAGGTTTTGGCTAGATTTAACCTTGAGCAGTCAAGAAAGGGTTATCTCCCAATGTCTCACGAGATTAACCTTTCTAAATCTAAGTGTCCGATACCATAAGAGAAGAGACTGCTTATGAATGGAATAACCTATGCTTCGAGGATATGATCCATCATGTATGCTATGGTATGTGTTGGTTAATCAAGATAATAATTCAACATGAAAAATTGCAAGGTTTAATTTCAAAACTTAAAATTAACCGAAAGGATCTCCTAAGCATGCCATGAAACATTTCATAGATGCTGATAGGTTTATAAAACTTATAAAAAGAAACCTAAAATCTGAGTTTAAAACATTACCAATTGATGCGTGCTTCTCTTTCCTTTTGGATGTGGCCTTCTCTTTAGAGCAATTCGGCAGGACTTTGTTAGCATAAGCCTCCAAACTAGGATAGCCTCTATGATTGATCCACATGGATCTTCACCGACCAAAATCTCGTTGAGGTTGAATAGTTAGTAGACAGCAGCTGCTAGACCGCTCAAAGACCAACCCGAAAATATTAACTAAGAAGGCTCACTTCAAAATAGAAAGAGCCTTCTAAAGAATTCTTCATTGTTTGGAGAAACTATGAAGGATCTCACACAACTCATGAAGAAAGAGATGTCAAACTCAAAGAGAAAGGCTAAGCTGAAGTGTGAAATAATGAGAGAGGGGAGGCCTCTTTATAGGTTGAGGGGTAGTGGTAGACTCCCCCTCAAATACAATGTCCCATCCCGCAACTAGGTTAGCCGTGCAAGTCCCTTGGACCCGCAGGATATCCTGCGCATGGCCTCCATAAGACAAGCCCCAGCGGACTTGCCTTGTACCGTAAGTATGGGCTTGCGGGCTTGCACAACAAGCCCGCGCAAGCGCTACCATGGGACGTGCTTACGGGGTAGCCACTTAGACCCCACGCTGAACATCCCATGTCTGTTTGGGCCACTCAGAACGGAAAAAATTCCCTTGCTCCGCTTCATGCAATTTTTCCTATTTTCTCTTTATTCCCTTTAATTATTAATTTAGTCCAAGTAATTAATAATTCTTCTAATGAATTCGACAAACAAATATTCTCAGTATAGGTCTTTAGGTTCTTTACTTAGTTTGGTAAAGACCCAAAGTGTGTGACCTCATAGGATCATGAAGTAGAGAGTCGCTAGAGGTTAACCTAAACTTGGCTTCCCATCCGGGAACCTTTAGGCTCAGTGTTCCAGACCGATATGGAACCTGATAACTCTAGATGATTAAATGGGATTTTTAGCAAAGGTGTATGATCCCCCGATACTTGGAATGTCAAGTGCATGTGACTTGATTCGATTCTGCAGTAGTAACCAATACAATACACTCTGTCCATCAGGTTAAGTACCATTCAATTTATTAAGCTCGGATTAAGTGTCAGCTCATGTAATATCCATAGCTATCTTGGAATTAGACTTGTTCATGAAGAACACCACTTGCCATTATGTATCACGATTAACTAGAAACCCGTTCTATCAATCTTATACTCTAATCAGAGGTTTATGAGTGTGTCTCTTCAACAAGGGGCCCTAAGGTACATCTCCCATTATATCACTATATCATGAGCGATGGATCCCATCTTGACTACTCAGCTTACCAACATGTGATAATCACTATACCCCGCAGTCATCTGTGTCATCCTGATCACCAGGGTATGAATAAGTATAATTGAAGGTATAGCAATTCCTACAAAAGGTAACTAGCATCTTAGGTCTAAGGATACTTGTACTACTACTGTAATAAGATATGACACCAACACATGGATATAGTTATTTCAGAGTGTCTATCTTATAGCGGTCTCTAATGTATTACCCGAATACATTCATGAGTTAATTCAAGGTACCATCTTCATCTCGTGAGATTGGCTGCTTCTATCTAATCCAAGGAGTAAGCTTACACATGCTAGTTTATCCATTCCATTGATGTACAATCTTAATGAAACTATAACTAGGGATATTTAGACTATTCATAGTAACATGTATGTGCAGTTTTCACACCACATAGCTCCCACTATATCCTCGCACTTTTATGCTATGGACTTTGTCTTTTCAATGCACATATATATAATACTACACATATATGATACCAGCGAGATACATAAATAAATTAAAAGCACTAATTAATAACAAAGATGTTTTAATTATTATTGATAATCATCCAAAACCATTTGTACATTATAAGTTATTAAGATATATCACCCTAATTGTCTCTAGGGCATACATAATGTCTAACAGTAAGCACTCGGCCTGACGTCTCACATGCGTTGAGTGTCACGAGTAGATTTCAATCTAATATAGGTGAGAGGCACTAGATAGCTGTTAAAACAAAGGATATGTTTTTAGTTTATGGAGAAGGTGATCTCTCTGTGAAGGGATACATTGAAGTGAGTTTTCAGTTTGATGATAAGTGTATAATTAAACTTATTATCATGATATTTTCAATCACAAAAAATATGGTTTAGAGTCATTTTATACTTCATATAAAAGATTTCATGTGGTATGTCATTGTTTTTTATGCAAATGTAGAAACTAGGTGAATCTTGGGAGTAAAATGATCAAAGATGGAATTCTATGTAAAAAGAGTGAAAAAGGTGCAAAAAGATGCATGGGACACAAGGACTTGGCTTAGGATCGGAGTTGTAAAAAATTGGCAAAGTTACAAAGAAGAACTATGAGGAAAAGCATGGTTCACGATCATGACACCCATTCGTGATCGTGACTTGTTACTCTTCACAAGCAGAAAGTTTCCAATCATTATTCATGATCGCGACATGTGATTTGCAGTCGCGACTTGTGATGGTTATTGGTTATCTCTTCTCAACTAACAACCGCCGAATAAGATTAATCAACTGCTATCAACTATCAATCGAAAAGACACCTTTCGGAAGTCAACCAATCATGAAAAGGTGCATTTCCATTATGGATGAGGATAAATCTTTGCATCCAATCATATTGAAGTGATGCAACCCTTCGCCAATGGACATGACTCTTCATTTGGATAGACGCAACCCTTCACTCCCTATAAATAGGGTTCCAAACCAATCAATTTCATGGCATGAGTAGTAGGCATTGAATGATAGTATACGTGCATAGATAGAGAGTGAAAATATATAGATTTTGGTACATTCAAAGTCTTAGTGAGAAAAATGTATAAGTGATTCGATACTTATTTTGATCACTAGATTTCTACATAAATTCGAGCGATTGTTGTATGAGTGTAATTGTAAAGCACTTATTAATAAAAGTTTACATTCTTCAACATTCTTTTGTTCAAAATTCACAAAGAATAGCATCCTAGCGAAGGTTTTGTACGAGTCAAGACCAAATTCAAATTGGATGTAGGAATTGTGGCAATTGACGACTTCCATTAAAGAGTGGATATGGTTTAATCAACTTTAGCTTTCACTTGCATACCTTACAACTTTACTTTGTTTTCTATTTATGCTTTCCATTTCGAAATTTATGATATGTCTATGTGTCATAACGAGTATTTCATCTTGCGTCATTTATATTAATCAAGTTATATACTTTTGAGTTAACTTTAAGAGTGATTTCGGGGTTAACAAGATTGTGTATAATCACTGATCTGTGATTATAACGCTCTTTAGTGAGCTAACATATTTGGAATGGTAACTTGCTAAATATGGCTATGTGAGAATGACTCATACTAAGCATAGTATTATAGTTATCTAGGTTCTTATAAGTGTCATAATTCATTTAACCTAGATTTTGAAAAGTCATGTGTTGCTCTGCGGTGAATTATTGACTATTAGGGCATCTAGAACTGTATTTGTTGAAGTTATCTAGTGTATGAAACCTTCTTAATGATTTTTCTTGTTTTTCTCTACATACTTGTTCATAGGGAAATTCTATATAGTTTACATCTTCTCTAATCTATTCATGCATCTATCTATTCATCAGTCTATCATCCAAGTCATCCAACCACACAAATTATCTTATTTCATTTGTTCCGTAACTGTAGTTGGTCTTTAGAATCGAATTCCTTCCTTATGGGATCGATATCTTTTAAAACTACATCGAAACTGTATTCTTACAGTGGTCATCATTTTTCTATTAGATAAGCGGTATTGACAACACATGTTCGTATTTTGAACTTTTATCTTATCCGTAGAAAAGTGGGGAGCAAGGTTTTGGCACCGTTACCGAATATAAGCCTATCAGAATGAGTATGGTCAAAATCTTGCGATCAAGTTTTTAGCACCATTGCTAGGGAAGGTAAGTGCGTTCTTAGAGATAAAAAATTTGGAGACTACGATACATTTGTATTTTGCTTTTATATTTAATTTTTTTATATCTGTTTGTTATTGTATTTTGCTTTGTGTTTAAAATGTTTGCTAATATACATTGGGATAAGTTTTATGGTGATTAAATGATTGATAACTTAATTTATACATGCATAGATGAAATTTGTTATGTTACATCTCATGAAGAATCAACATCTAAATCCCTTGAAAATTTCGAGTACTCCTCTGAAATCAAAAAATAAGTTGGAGAAGATGATCCTATACCACCTTCTATAGATAAACCACCCTTAGTAGAATTGAAGCAATTGCCTAGTCATTTGAAGTATGCTATTTTAGGAAGCAAAAATACCTTAACCATTATCATTTCTAGTAAGTTATCTTATTTGCAATAAGAAGCATTATTGGAAACAATAAAGGGTAGAATAAGTAGTATTGGTTGGAAAATTTCTGATATTAAAGGAATCAGCCCTAATATTGTGATGCATTCTATTAATTTGGAAAATGATAGTAAACCTAAGATAGAAAGGCAAAGAAGATTAAATCCTCACATGAAGGAAGTGGTTAAAAAGGAGATTATTAAGTTGCTAGATGCTGGAATTATCTATCCGATTTCAGATAGTGAATGGGTCAGTCCTATTCAATGTGTTCTAAAAAAGGGAGGTATTATAGTAGTTCAAAATGAAAAGGGTAACTTAGTTCCTAATAGGATAACAACTGGATGGAGAGTTTGCAAAGATTACAGAAAATTAAATGTAGCCACTAGGGAAGACCATTTCCCTTTACCATTTATAGATTAAATGTTAGAAAGGATATCAAGTCATGTATTTTACTGTTTTCTTGATGGATTCTCTGGGTATTTTCAAATTCATATTAAGCTAGATGACCAAGACAAAACCACTTTTACATGTCCATTTTGTACATTTGCTTATAGAAGAATGCCTTTTGGGTTTTGCAATGCTTCGGCTACTTTTTAAAGTTGTGTTTCGGCTATTTTTAGTATGTATGTGGAGGATATTATGGAAGTTTTCATGGATGATTTCTCTGTATATGGAGATTCTTTTGAGAAATGTCTAGAAAATTTGGATAAAGTACTTGCTAGATGTGAGGAAACTAATTTGGTATTGAATTGGGAGAAATGTCA
>CATIWQ010161699.1:0-33887 GCA_949673415.1 Euphorbia schlechtendalii | reverse complement strand
AGATTCACCCAGTTTTTGCATTTGCATAAAAAACAACTACATACCACGTGAATCTTTTATATGAAGTATAAAATGACTCTAAACCATATCATTTTATGATTGAAAATATCAAGATAATAAGTGTAATTATACACTTATCACACCCCCACACTTAACTTTTGCCTTCTCCTCAAGGTAAACACAACAAAAGTGTATAAAATAGTATTCAAGTTCGTACCTCATTTGACGAAAGATTATCGTAGTGAGTACCACATTTCCACGTTGCATAAATTTCAAGTAAAAGTTTGAAATTTTCCACAAATTAGTAATATTCAATGTATATAGTCTAGTTGCATACATTTGCTCATAATGGAGGGTCAACTGAATTGCATCTTCATATAAGCGCTATATGCTCACTCAAATATTCCCTTCTCTCAAGTATAGTATAAAGTATAAAGGGCAAAAGGATCATACTTTGGAAAGTTTGATCTCAAGGTATTTTTAGGTAACCTAGGATGCTAAAACACTCTTAGTGGTTGCATTTTATGCTCCATACCACTCTCCCCTTTTTTTAGTGGTTGCATTTTATACTCAATACCACTTTCTCTCATTTTTTCTATTAAGCATATGTTTTTGAAGTACAGATTTGTACTTTGCACCTATTTTTCATGCTCTGCTACTTTTTCTTTTTTTCACTCATCAAATGGTTGCAGTTTCTGCTCCGTACCATTCCTCACCTTTTGCATAACTCATTGGTTATCCTCTCTTTCCTTTTATTTCTCTCTCATAATACCCTCATCCTTTATTGATCACTTTCAAAGTATTATAGCTATAGTTTCCCAACACTTTAAACACACTCAATACTTATAGGACGTATTTGAAAATAGCATATAAAACTCATAGTAAGAACACTATTAGATATTACTCAACTACTAACTTATTGGTAGAATTAAACTAAAATTATACAACTTATACTAATTCATGTTGCATTGAAATATATATCGAAACTTACTTAGAATGTTACTTTTGAATGTTACTCACAACTCATCCTTACCAAATGTTAAATGTTGTTCCAAAACGTCGTACTCTCAACGTGTGCTCATACTCGAAACATTTTTGTTCGAAATATGCACTAACATCAAACTTGAAATACCTAACACTTATAATAACCTTAGAAAATATAACATATAGTATAGGTATGCATAATGTATAAGTAACACAAAATTAAGAAAATTTTTCATATTCTTCAATTTTTTATTTTTTTTAGATTTTTAGGATTTTGACAAATGCCCCCCACACTAAAGAGCACAATGTCCTCATTCTGGAAGACTTAACTTAAAATGAAAGTCTAAAAACTAAACTAATCACACACAAATGAAAATAAAATAAAACAAAAAAAGAAATTGAACCCATTTTAATCATCCAAACTAGATTCTGGAGGACTTGGCAAGATATCCAAATTGTTTATTTTGAAGTATGAACTCAACTTGCGATTCAAGAAATACTGGATTTCATTAGTTTATGAACATCTTGCTAGATGGAGGCTATATCTAGGCATGCTTGAATGACATCTTTGACAAACTTTCCTCTCCAAGTACAATATGTACTCCCGGAGGCTTATCTCGTATCACCACTTCCAAGTTGAATTTCGTCATCCGATTGGTTATCTTGAGAAGTGGATCCTTCTGTCGGTCTCAGCTTCCTAACCCTTACCCCATACGGTAGAAACGTAAATTTTCCTTCGTCTTCTTTTACCAATCTTGCTCTCTTCATATATTCTCCTCATATAAAGTTAAATTTCTCTCTTGGACTATAGTGGTATGGTATTTGGTTCTTCACCCCCAAAATAATCTTGCAAATCATATTTGCACCTCCAACTCTAGCCTTTTTATGTATAGTAAGACTAGTGATGGATTACAATATATACATCGAAAATTTTGGCAGTAATTGCGAAACCGCGCTCTAATATAACCAAGTCTTTCATCGACACTTTATTAGTTTTGTGTCGGAAGAAAAGACTTTGAGAAATAAACTTGTGAAGGTAAAGAAGGCTATTACTTCGAATGTTTTTATTGGATGAGTTTTTGACATCGTATCGATCCAATCCCATTAACTCATTCCAAAAACTCGTTAAATCATAATCTTCTTCCTTTTCAATCTCTTCATAGTTTTCTCCTAAACTAAACCACTTAATTAAATCCATTAAAGTAAACTTAAATTCTTCCCCTTCATTCCTAAACTTCCTCTTCAAAAAGTTCCCATCTTCCGTAACAGTAACCAAAAACTCAAGGACCCATCCCTTGATAAACGGATCCAAATAGAAAAAAATACTCCTCTACTTCCGTATGAATTCTAGCATCAATCGCAAAAGTAGGATCGTAGAAAAGTGTACCTTAGATATCAAAGTTTTTGATCCGCAAGTATCTTTCAACTTCTTCTTCACCATAAATTGTAAAGGGTCATCCATACTTGTTTTATTGGTTGACCAATTTGTTCTTTCTCTTAGTTGCTGCATATTTCTTAGGAGCCATTGAATTCAAGATTGAAAGAAGGATTTGTGTTTGATTTGGAAAAATAGAGAAAACTTGTTTGCAAGAGATTGTAATTGTGTAAAAGAGTAATTGATTTGTGAAAATCATTTAGGAAAGTGGTTGTATACATAGGAAATTGGGTGATTATGGATTTTACAACAAATATATATAATTTTAACTGTTAGAAAACAGAGCCGTTACAGCAATAACTGCTATGAAATCGCATAAGTCACGATCGCGATCGTGACTTTCTGAATACAAAAGCAGAAAGTTTTGACAACTTAATTCACAAGCGCGATATAGGTCACGGTCACGAAATGTTTAAAATCCAAAATATTTATCACTTTTCTTTTATTTCTAAAATCATACTAACTTAAAATACACACAAACAATAAAAATATATTACTGTATAATACTATATATATATATATATATATATATATATATATATATATTGGAAAATATAAGAGATTTAAGGATCAATGGAGTTTTTCAACCCCTTGACTTCATATTCATGGATGAAATCTAACTTAACAACTTCTTGGATGCAAGCATCGATCAAGCCAAGTTTCATGCATATATCTTCATCCATTGGATATTCATCAGCCTTATCCATGTTAAATTCAACAGTATCATCACCTATCCTTAACTTAAATTTTCCTTCTGACACATCTATCAATGCTTTGCCAGTATGCATAAAAGGTCCTCCTAAGATTATAGGACATTTTTCATCATATGCAAAATCTAGCACAACAAAGTTTGTTGGAAAAACAAATTTATCCACTTTCAATAGCACATCTTCAATTATACCACAAGGACATTTAATAGACTAGTCAGCCAATTACAAGAAGATATTTTTCCTTTTAACTTCATCATCAAGCTTCAATTCTTTGAAGATCGATAAAGGCATAAGATTTATACTAGCCCCAAGATCACATAAACATTTGGAAAGGAAATATTTCCAAGTTCACATGGTATTGTGAAACTTCCTGGATCTTTAAGCTTAGTGGGTATTATAGGAGTTATTATTACATAAACATTTTGGAAATGAAATGTTTCCAAGTTCACATGGTATTGTGAAACTTCCTAGATCTTTAAGCTTAGTGGGCATTGTAGCAATTATTATTTTGCTGCAATCTTCAGTTAAAGATACTTTAGATATTCCTTCTAAACTACGCTTACAAGAAAAAAGTTCTTTGATAAACTTACCTTAGATTGGAATCTGTGTAATGGCTTCAATAGATGAAAGATTGATTTCCAGACCTTTAAGTTTGTTGATGAATTCAATGAATTGCTTATCCTCATTATTCTTCTTCATTCTTTGTGGAAATGGTGGTTGATGAGGATTAACCTTTCTAGATTTAGGTTGTTCATCCACTCCTACTTTATCATTTGATGTACTCGGATAATCATCCGGTACTTCAGCAACATCATTAGCAAGCATACCCGAAGGATTTGGTTTATCTAGTAATTTACCACTACGAAGGGCTATAGCATGCACATTTTCCTTAGGATTTCCTTCTATGTTACTAGGTAAATTGCCTTTTCCTCTAGATGGAATAGCAATCGCTAATTTACCAACTTATATCTCCAAATTATGAATGGAAGATTATTGATTCTTAAACATTTGATCCATCTTATTCTCTAACTTCTTGTAACATTCCTCAAACTCTAATTGCTTATTACAAACTCCTTCCAGAAATTTATCTACTTTACTTGCCAATTGTCCTATTCTATCATTACTTTGATAATTCTTTTATTGATTATCACCATACTTCCAATTAGAACTCCTATAATTATTTCCATTATTACCATAAGAATTCCCTTGACTTTGAACATAACTTAATTGCTCCCCTATACGTGGGTTAAAGTTACATTCAAAAGCGGTGTGTCCAATTGGACCACAATTTTCACATGTTAAAGGATTACTCTTATTTATATGCATATTATCTATCTTATGAGATAATGCAGATATTTGCGATTCTATAACAGAAATAGGGTCTAATTCATTGACATTTTTAACTGAACTAGAATATATAGATGCAGCATGCGAATGAGTAGGAATAGTAGTACTTACTTGTGTTCTCTCCACTGGCCACATACTATTGTTATTTACCATATATTCCAAAAGATCAAAGGCTTCTTGACTAGTTTTCTTCATAAGAGATCCCGTAGCCATAGCATCAATTGCTCCTCTTATTGCATGATTTATTCCATTGTAGAAAGTTTGCAGAATCACATTCTGGGGTAAACCATGATGAGGAAAAACTCACTGAAGTTCCTTATAACGTTCCCAAGCTTCGTATAAGGATTCACTATCCTTTTGAGTAGAGGAAGTGATTTCTTTAATGATTCTTGCGGTTTTGGCTAAAGGGAAATATTTAGTTAGAAAGGCTTGGCCTAATTGATTCCAAGTAGTGATTGAATTTGGGGGTAATGAATTCAACCAAACTTTCACTTTATCACAGAGTGTAAATGGAAATAAGTGAAGTTTAACTGCTTCATCAAGAACATTGTGAATTTTGAAAGTATCACAAACTTTAAGAAAGTTTGCAATGTGAGCATCAGGAACATTGTCATTGGGTAGACCATAATATTGCACATCATTACTAATCATTTGAAGTAATGCTAGCTTGATTTAAAACTGATTTGCATTAATTGGTGGTCTAGGAATTCCTTGATTGTTACCATTGATGGTCGAAACGACATAATCCATGAGCCTTGGTTGAGGTTGATCGACATTTTGTTGTTCTTCTTCAACCATCCTTCTTCTTCGCCTCTTATTTCTCCATTTCTAGCTCTTACCAAATCATTCTATTTTTTATTCGAAAGACTCCAAACTTTGCCCCAAACTATGCGTACTTGGTATGCACATTCTAGAAAGTAAACTCAATGAATAAGCAAGAAAAGTATGTTAATAACAAATATAAATACTTAAATACTAAAAACAAAAACAAAAACAAATAAATCAATTGACACATAAAAAAAATTGCCCATTCTCTGGCAATTTGATCTCTATAATGCACTTGCCTTCCCTCGGCAACGGCGCCAAAAACTTGTTCGCAAGATTTTGACTATACTCGTTCCGATAGGCTTATATTCGATAACTATGCTAAAAACATTGTTCCCCACTTTTCTATTAATAAGATAAAAGTTCTAATATGACCATTGCAAGTATACAGTTATGATATAGTTTTAAAAGATATCGATCCCACAGGGAAGGAATTCGGTTCTAAGGACCTACTAGAGTTACGGAACAAATGAAATAAGATAATTTGTATTGGAGGGTTTGGATGATAGACTGATGAATAGACAGATGCATGAACAGATTAGAGAAGATGTAAAGTATATAGATATTCCCTAAGAACAAGTATAGTAGAGAAAAACATGAAAAATCGTCAAGAAGATTTCATACACTAGATAACTTCAACAAACACGGTATTAGATGCCCAAATATTCAATAATTCAACGTAGAGCAACACATGAAATGACATTTCTAAATCTAGGGTAAACAAATTATGACACTTATAAAAACCTAGATACCAATAGTACTATGCTTAGTACGGCTCACTCTCACATAGCCATATTTAGGAAGTTACCACTCCAAATATGTTGGCTCACTAAGCAACATTATAATCACAGACTAGTGATTATACACTCGGAAGTTAACCCTGAAACTACTCTTAAAGTCAATTAATATAAGTAACGCAAGATGAAATGCTCGTTATGACACATAAACATATCATAAACTTCAAATTAGAAAGTATAAGTAGAAAATAAAGTAAATTTGTAAGGTATGCAAGTGAAAGCTAAAGTTGATCAACCTTATCCACTCTTTAATGGGAGTCGTCAATTCTCGCAATTCCTACGTCTACTTTAAATTTGGTCTCAACTCATACAGAACCTCCACTAGGATGCTATTCTTTGTGAATATCGAACAAATGAATGTTGAAGAATGAAAACTTTTATTGATAAGTGCTTTGCAATTACACTCATACAACAATCGCTCGAATTTATGGAGAAATCTAGTGATCAAAATAAGAATCAAATCACTTATACATTTTTCTCGCTAAGACTTTGAACATAGTGAAATCTATATATTTTCACTCTCTATCATAGATGCATACTACTATTCAATACCTATACTTATTACCCACTCACTCTACACGAAATTGGTGTGATTTGAACCCTATTTATAGAGTACGAATGCATCTATCCAAATGAAGAGTCATGTCCATTGGCGAAGAGTTGCATCACTTCAATATGATTGGATTCAAGGTTTCATCCTGAACGACAATGGAAAGGCACCTTTTCATGATTGGATCTATTCCAAAAGGTGTCTTTTATTCTAACAGTTGATGGCGATTGATGTTCTTATCCGGTGGTTGGTAGTTGAGAAGATTTGACCAATAAACATCACAAGTCGCGAGCGCGATATATGTGTCGCGATCGTGACTATTGGTTGGAAACTTTCTGATTGTGAAGAGTAACAAGTCGCAACCGCGAATGGGTGTCACAATCGTGATATATGTTTTTCTTCATGTTTCTTCTTTGCAACTTTGCCGATCTTTGATAGCTTCGATCCTAAGCCATTTTCTTATGTTCCATGCATCTTTTTACACATTTTTCACTCTTTTTACATAGAATTCCATCTTTGATCATTTCACTCCCAAGATTCACCTAGTTTTTTCATTTGGATCAAAAACAACTACATACCACGTGAAATCTTTTATATGAAGTATAAAATGACTCTAAACCATATTGTTTTATGATTGAAAATATCAAGATAATAAGTGAAATTATACATGTATTAATTTTCTTTTGTTCCATAACTCTAGTTGATCCTTAGAACCAAATTCCTTTCTTATGGGATCGATATCTTTTAAAACTAAATCGTAATCATATACTTGCAGTTATCATCATTTTTCTATTTGATAAGCGGTATTGACAACACCTGTTCATATTTAGAACTTGTATATTATAAGTAGAAAAGTGGCAAACACCAATTGCAAACCTAAATAAGTATTTAAAGGTCCGTAATAAATAAATCAAAAAAATTTAAATAAAAAGTAAATAAGCTCATCGTAATTCGTCGGCGACCAGCCGGAAGTTCATTGGCGATTTCCGGAAGTTCACCGGCAAACTAGGTCATTTCTTTCCTTCCCCTATAAATAGGTGGGAACTTTCAAAAAAAGAGGGGGAGAAAACTTTTTTAAAAAATGCTTTAGAGAGGGAAAATTTTTTTAAAAAATACTTTAAGGAGGAAAAATTTTACAAAGAAAAATGTTTTGAGAGAAAAATTTTGAAGAAATAAAAATTCTTTGAGAACGATAGGATTTCTTTTCCAAAGTAAATAATTTCAAATTTTTGTGACATCTTGCTTTAGTTTTTTCTTTTTTTTTACATATTGGGTTATTCTTAGGCCTAAAATCAATTTAGTTCTGAACCCATAATTATTTTTAAACAAAAATACACACCAATCAAAACTAAAAAGAACGAAGAGCACTCTCGGAGATATAGCGGATTCGTTGACATGGATTCGCACCGAAAGGGTAAGCCTCTGAATCCCCAAAGTTGTTTTTTCCCATGTTTTATACTTTTCTTTTCTTTTAAATTTTGACTTTGAATTTGTTTTTTATTCAAGTATTTTATTTATTTATTTATCCATATACGGGAGTTTTTTTAATTGAATATATGTTAGAATACCCCCACGAAGAGAATTAAAATTATTCTCAGATAACAGACCTCAAATTTTTACATGTGATCATTTTCATTAAATAAAAATGAACATATTTGTGTATGAAAATAAATCGTTTTATTTTTATAAAACAAGAAATTTAAACCTCTCGACATTTTAATTAGGCTATATGGAAATATCAAATCAAACCTACTTGTAGATATTTGTGTTGTGCAATATCACTTGTGCTAACCTTTGTGGATGGAGGTAGATTAGGTTTGATGTATGCCTAGGATTTTATTTTCCTTCAGGTATTGCAATTATTTTTAAGGAATGTAATTTATAGATTATGCGGAGAATTGTATCTCCGAGATTTTGTAATTTATTATTTTATTTTCCCGCATTTATTTTCTGCTTTATGTATGAATTTATTTCTTTCCACATGCACGTTAAATCATACTATAAACATGAAAATTACTTAAGTTCGAATATGAATAATTAAGAAACATAATTTTCTGTAGATGTAATTTGATGTGATCCAACATGAAATGAGCAATTAATCACAAACCCGAATCTCTGTGTCTTAGTAGGCCATCCCCCGGACGTTAAACCTCACATGACTTTAATTATTGTAAGAGCTTATCTAGTTGGCGACTCTAAACTATGAGATAACGATTCAGGTTTTGACGATATAAATCAATTTCATTTTCTCTTTTCAACCTTTTGGGTCCCCAATCCGATATTTTATTTTCACAAAAACATCCCGGTGAACCGCACTTATCATCCTAGCGCGCTCTCGGCCCATCGCATCTGTATCATCCGCTCACAAGTACCAACAAAAGAAATAAATTTGTAATTAGCATGTCAATTAAGGCCTCTTTTCAAAAAGGAAAAAGAATAGCTTGTTGAGTTGAAAACCCAAAAAAGGCGGCTATGGCAAAATTTAAGATATCAAGAGAAAACTACATGCACATCGATTAGAAAATCCAAAAGGACTAATCGGTTGTAGGAGTCAAATAATTTGAAACATTTATACCCTTATTAAGTTCATCAATGAATTATCATTTTTGCTTAATCTTTATGCATATGTTTATCTTGATTACTTGCATGCCAATGGTAGAATATCACGGGTAAGCACCTCATCACATCATGGTTCAATAAAAATGAAAAAGATATAAAGAAAAAAAAAGAGAGAAAGAAAATATGAGTCTGCTGGATTGAAAACCTAAAAAGGCAGTTCAGGCAAAAATTAAGAAAAGGTTCAATAAATTGAAAACCCTTGAGGGCGGCCTATGTAGAAATTAGAGCCAAGGAAATATCAAATTCATCATCCATCCTCGAATTGGCATAGGGTATCATCTATCTTCTCTGGAACTTAGGATGAATATTTTTTGATTTCCCTAGCAAGGAGGATTATCACAACACTTCTGGAAAAAAAGCTTCCATTATCAACTTCAAAATGAGCATCACCAACATGGTTAGAGATCAACATTAAAATCACCAAGGCCATTCCAAAGAAGATAAAGAGTGTCAAAAAGTCAATGACTCATCTAAATCCCATTCAAACAAGATCCAAGCTTTGAACTCAACTCTTATTCATTGAAAACATGGCTATCACTCTTAAGGAGTCAACGATAGTAAGGCAACCATAGAATGCCCAATGGGATAAATCCTAGGGGAACCCAGGCACCTGCATAAAAGGCTATCGATTCGGAACCCTTCTAAAGGTTCTTCATGAAATGAAGCTTCTACGATCAGCCAGACCCCCGATGGTCCAAAGCCATAATACCTACAATAAACGAACATACATCATGTGATAAATTCTATTCATGCATAAAATCATACATACATTACGTACACATCATGTCACTTATAGGTAAAGGCAAGGCTAAACTGGGGCAATACCATCCTGGTAAACAAGAAACTCCACCTCCACTTGAGGAACTTGTAAACATCAAAGAGGCGTTAAAGCAACACAATATCAAAATTAAGAAGGATGATGGCTCACTCAAGCCTTAAGTCAATTCAGGCCTAACTAGGCCCCTTTCAAGCAACATTGCAGTATCGCAAAAGCCTCCTAAAACAACGAAGCGAACTTCGAGACATTTTTGAATTTTCATCAAACTCGCCAAATTATTTTCTTCACCATGATTTAATTTTTGATTAAAGGGGAAAAAATTTTTGCTTCGCATATACTAAATCAAATGATTATAACATGCGCTAAAAAATTTACTAACATTATACTGTTCCCTAATTTTACCGCAAGAAGTAAGTCAACCTCCTACCAATGAAATTCAAAATTCAAACGAAGAAAGAAATAGTTATCTCAACTTTTTAAACTCAAAGACTAAAGAAGCAAATAGTATCACCTAGGGCAACCAAAGAAAGAATGGTTGGATATCCATCTCCCATGGGTCGCTTTTGATATGGATTTAAGCACCCTAATCCGGTAGTTCAAACGATAACAACCAACCAAAGGTCAACTCACAAGGGGTACATAATGAATGTAGTTGAAGAAAGAAATGGTTACCTATGTCATAGTAGGTTATTAAACGGACACCTTAAAACAAAATAGTAAACTCGCCCACAAGGGGCATCAATCATTAAGGGATTCCGAAAAAAGAAACGGTCAATCCCTTAGGGCACGGTGCTAGAAAGGAAGGTCCATGTCACCACTAATTAAGTACAAAGAAGCTACCAACACACCGTTCAGGTATTTTCTCGATCCCTTCACTCTAGTTCGTTTGATCATACTAGTTATAACCATCAATGATTCTACGAAGGTCAATTGTGACTACAAGATTTTGTACCAATTAGCACGTTCGATGATGACAACTTTTCGAGATTTAATCCTTGAATCTCACAATTTTCGACTATCCGATGATCCTTAAATGGGATCTCTCCTCGTAAAACCTAACCTTAGGTAGACTTTAGTTAGGTGTTTTGGAGATCTAAATAAGTATTTAGAGTCACTAAATTATATTTCGGGCCCTAAATAAATATTTAGGATCATAAATAAATATTTAAAGGCCTTAACTGAAGATTTAAGGATTTAAATAAATATATTTTAAGGGATTAAATAAATATTTGAAGACCCGTAATAAGATAGAAAAATTAAAAAAATTTCGATTGCACTGGTCTGCTAGGCAGACATACAGTTTATCAGGTAGACCTGTTTTCTCCGATTTTCCCTCATATTTATAGGGGCAATTATTAGAATCTATGGGATAGAAAATTTCTTTTAAAAACAAATTTTTCGGTAAAAAAGAGTTTTGAATTTCCTCTAACAAATTCTATAATTTTCTTTCATTTTTTTTAAACTTTGAGTAATCTCAAGCCTAAAATTAATTTATGTTCCGAATCCCATCATTTTAAAATAAAATTTTTACCAAATCAAAACCAACAAGAATGAAGAGGACTTTCGAAGATCTAGTGAATTCGTTGATGTGGATTCACACCGAAAGGGTAAGCCTCTGAGTTCCTAGAATTGCTTTTTCCTATGTTTTATGTTACATTTCTTATTTATTTGCTTTTTTTCCTAAATTTTGAGATAGACTCAATTTTCATCATTGACTTTGATGGTTAATTAAAGCACTAATTGAACATGCTAACTTGCATGGTGAAATTTCAAAACTTAAAATTAACCCTAAAGGAATTCCTAAGCATGCCATGATTGAAATAATCATAAGTTTATAAAACTTAATAAAAGAAACATAGCATCTAAATTAAGAGCATTACCAGTTGATGTGAGCCTTTCTATTGGTGGGATGCTCCCTTATAACAGTTGGATAGCACTCCGGTAGCACTAGCCTCCAAACTAAGACAGCCTCTGTGATTGATACACATGGATCTTGATCGACCAAAACCTCCCATAGAGGAAGAATTTATTGGTTAACAACAACTTTTAGACCGCTCGAAGATCAACCTGAAAATATAACTTAAAAGGCTCTTTTCAAAATATGAATAAGCCTTAAAAAGAATTCTTCCTATAGTGGAGAAATACATGGAGGATCTCCCAAAAAGCTTGTGAATAAAGATGTCAAAACTTAGAAGGAAAGGCTGAGCTGAAGTGAATAAAAGAGGAGGAAGGCTCCTTATATAGGGAGAAGGGGAGCATGTTGATCCCCCTTTTAGGAATGTGGGATGGGGAAAATACCCCATCCCACACGTGAGTCATCCGATCGGAGTACCTAGCTTCGTGGGTTAACCCACGCACATAACCCTTAGGCGAGCTGTAAGAAGCCCCCAAGGGAAGCCCATGTGGACTTCCCTTGCCCCGTGAGCAAGGCTTGTGGGCTACTAGTGGGCCTGCACTACAGGCCCAAGCAAGCAATGCCTAATAGAGCTTGCAAGCTTGTAGCCCACCAGCATGTATTGGTTCTTGTACCACAGCATACTAGCAGCCCGCTAGCAATTTTTGCTCGCGAGGCAACCGTGCAATCCCCACGCACAAACATCCCATTTTCGTGAGGCCGACTTGCAATGGAAAAAATTTCCCTTACTTCACCCCGGGCAATTTTTCCCGACTCCTCTTTAAATCCTTTAATTATTATTTAGTCTAACCAATTAATAATTCATCCAACGATTTTGACTTTCTTTATATTCTCGGTATAGACCTAGTTTATAAGTTCTTTACTTAGTCCAATAGTGACCCAAAGTGTGTGACCTCATAGGATCCCAAACTATAGAACCGGTAAAGTTTAACCTAAACTTGGCTTCCCATTTAGAAACCTTTAAGCTCAATGTTCTAAACCGATATGGAACTTGATGACTCTAGATGATTAAATGGGCTTTCTAGTAAAGCCGTATGATCCCCCGATACTTGAAACATCACGTGCTTGTGACTTGATCTAGTTCTGCAATAGTAACTAATGCAATACACTCCTTCCATCAAGTTAAGTACCATTTAGTTTATTGAGCTTGGATTTAGTGTTGGATCATGCAATAGCTGTAGCTATCCTGGAATTAGACTTATTCACGAAGAATACCACTCACCATAATGTAATAAGATTGACTAGAAACCCATTCTATCAAGCTTATACTCTAATCAAAGGTTTATGAGCGTGCCACTTCAACAAGAGGCCTTAAGGTACAACTCCCATTATATCACTATATCAGGAGCGATGGATCCCATCTTGACTACTCCACTTAACAACGAGTGATCATCACTATACCCCTAATCACTTGTATCATCTTTATCACCAGGTTATAAATAAGTATGACATAGCAATTCCCACACAAGGTAACCAGTATCTCAGGTATGAGGATACTTGTACTGCTACTTGATAAGTGTATATTTACACTTATAATCATGATATTTTCAATCATTAAACACTATGGTTTAAGTCATTTTATACATCATATAAAAGATTTCACATGGTGTGTAGTTATTTTTTATGCAAATGCAGGTACTAGGTAAATCTTGGAAGTAAAATGATTAAAATTGGAAATCTATGCAAAAAGAGTGAAAAAGGTGCAAAAAGATGCATGGAACTTAAGGAATTCGCAAAGGATCGAAGATGTGAAAGATCGGTAGAAATCGCAAAGAGGAATCATGTGAAAAATACATGTCACGATCGTGACACATATATCACTACCGCGATATGTTAACATTCACAATAGAAAGTTGCCAACCAAGTATTCACAATCGTGACATACATTTGCGGTCAAGACCTTGATGGTTTTTGGTCAACACTTCTCTTCTTTCAACCGTCGGATAAGAATGATCAACCGTCATCAACTACCAAAAAAAAGACACCTTTGAAAGTCAACCAATCATGAAAAGGTGCCTTTCCATTACGAATGAGGATGAATCTTTGCATCCAATCAAAATGAAGTGATGCAATTCTTCGCCAATGGACACGAATCTTCTTTTGGATAGATGTAACCCTTCACACTCTATAAATAGGCACCTAACACAACCAATTTCATGTCAATGGATGGGCATGGTATGTGGTATATGGTAGGTGTATACGTGCATGCATAGTTCTAGAGAGAAAATCATGTAGATTTCGCTTCGTTCTAAGTTAGCGAGAAAATGTATAAGTGACTCGAACCTTATTTCGATCACTAGATTTCTTTACATATTCGAGCGACTGTTGTATAAGTGTAATTGCAAATCACTTATCAATAAAAGTTTCTGTACTTCAATATTTGTTTATTCAAAATTCACAAAGAATAGCATCCTAACGGAGGTTCTGTACGAGCCAAAACCGAATTCAAAGTAGATGCAGGAATTATGGGAATTGACGACTCCCATTAAAGAGTGGATACGGTTTGATCAAGCTTAGCTTTCACTTGCATACCTTACAACTTTCCTTTGTTTTCTACTCATTCTTTATATTTTGAAGTTTATGATATGTCTATGTGTCATATTGTGTATTTCTTGTTGAGTCTTTTATATTAATCAAGTTAACTTTAAGAGTGATTTTGGGGTTAACAAGATTATGTGTAATCACTGGATCTGCGATTATAACACTATTTAGTGAGCCAACATTTTTAGAATGGTAACTTGTTAAATATGGCTATATGAGAGCGAACAGTACTAAGCATAATACTATTGTTATCTAGGTTCATATAATCATCTTAATTCGTATGCACTAGACTTAGAAAAGTCAATTCATGTGTTGCTCTTGCGGTGAATAATTGAATATCTGAGTGTCTAGAACCAAATATGTTAAAGTAGTCTAGTGTAGGTAATATCTTTGATGATTTTTCATGTTTTCTTTGCTATACTTGTTCGTAGGGATAATCTATACCAATTTTTGCTACTCTAATCTATTTATACATTTATCTATTTATTTACCATCATATTCCAACCAACCCAACAACAATAAAATTACCTATTTTATTTTCTTTTCTCCATTACTCTTTTTGTTCTTTAGAACCGAATTCCTTCCTTGTGGATCGATATCTTTTAAAACTACATCGAAACTGTGTACATGCAGTAGTTACCATTTTTCTATTTCATAAGCGGTATTGACAACACCTGTTCATATTTTGAACTTTTATCTTATCAGTAGAAAGTGGGGAACAAGGTTTTTGGCACCGTTACAGAATAAAATACCTCAAAATAAATAGAGTCAAAACCTTGCGATTAAGTTTTTGGCACCGTTACTGCGAAAGGCAAGTGTGTTTTAAAGATCAAGAGACTAGGAATTTGACTTAGAAGAAAACTCAAATCTCGCTGGAAGGGAGCCTATGAAGTTATTCAAGTGTTTGATAATGGAGCATTGGAAATGAAAACCAAAAATGGAGAAATATTTTGAGCTAATGGTCAACATTGCAAACCTTATCTTGAAAATAAATTTGAATAACAAAACATTGATGTTCAATTACTATCATCACCATGATCATTCAAGGTATGAAATAGTAAATATTTATCTTTTGTATTTAACAATGTTTGTTTGTGTTTGTGTTTCTAAGTTATTAAAGTTACAAAGTCTAAAAATTGAAGAATTAAAGAAGATCGTGTCCGCGACATACATCTCGAGCTCATGAATATCGAGTTTCAAAACCTACTATTTCTGTGTTTAAGGAGACACAATCATGACAAGCCTTCGCGATCACGACACGGGAAAAATATAACCATTACAAATCGCAATTCAGCACGCGATAGATGTCCGTAACTACCATTAATTGCTAGTTTTGAGCAATAATGGATATATTGACTATTGTGGCCAGTTAGAGACCTCTTAGAACTCTATAAATAGGTTTAAATTAAACCCTAGCCACCACAACCATCAAAATGCTTACAAAAATTCTAAAATTTCTTCATCTTCACTCTTAAACGTTCAACCTTTTTTTTCTTTAAATTTTTACACTTCTAAACAATCAAGATGACTTTGAAGAAATCTGCAAATAGGAGAGAAAGCCAAACATACCAAGAGGAGTATGTTTGTTCTTTCCCTTTAAGGATAAGAGAAGAGGGCAAGCGCTACCAAAAGCTTAGCAAATTGGATATCACAGGGATGATATTCCTTGATATGGTCTTCTTGGAAACATTGAATCTCCGAAGAGAGACGGAGGTATATCTTTCTACTCTTGGACTCACAAAGTTTGTGGAATTTGGTTTTCCACAAAATCGAGATTGGATTCTCGAATGTCTAGTAACATTCGACTATGAAGATGCAAGGAAAAGGGAGATAAAATTCTGCAATCAAGGTAATCAATACAACGTGATGAGGGATATGATGCATATTTGGTTCGGGTTTAAAGTTGAAAAATCATCAACCATGATGGACTCTTTTCAACCAAATCAAGTTTGGGTAGAATTAACCGGTAATCGTTCTTTTTACGCTAACAATTCTCCTAATAAACTCATTATGGATAATTGTATTCTTCTCCTTCACAAATACCTCGTAACTTCAGTATTTTGTTGAGTGGAAAATACAAAAGTCCAAAGAAGAGATTTGTCTGTTCTTTCATGTGCGATTAAAAAGCAAAAGGTGGAGTTTGTGGACATCATTTGGGAAATGATGAAGAATTCTACTAGTATGAGAAATAAGATTGGGATGGCAGAAATCATCACCGCCATTGTTGTGGGTGTGCGATAAGAACTTCCATATGCTCTAATCATTACATGGAGATAAGAACTTCCATTGTTGTGGGTGTGCGATAAGAACTTCACAAATACTTTCGTTACATGGATAGAAGTTATTTGAAAAATGCTGGACTAATTCAAGATAATGACAGTGAATTTTCATTCTACTCCAACACCAATCGCACCAAGAAACTAATCACATCTCATGAAGAAGCTTCTAGCCCCTCTGACCCAACCGCTAGACATCGCCCTGGAAAAGCTCTAATCATTGAAGTAGAAGAAGAAGAAGAAAACAAAGCTCTAGAAGATTGGAAGGCAAGCATAATCGACGCTTTGAAAATTACTTTCTTTCTTTAGAAAACAAAATTGTCAATTTACTCCTAGTCCCCCAGATTCTCCTTCTCAATAGAACGGATTTACTCTTTTATTTACTTTTCTTTTTCATATTTTTAGACTAGTTCGGTATTTTCATATTTATGTTTTTCAATTCTAATAAAGTCTTCCACAATGAGGACATTGTGTTCTTTAGTGTGAGGGGGGCCATTGTAAAATCCCAAAAATCCAAAAAAATTAAATAAAATAAAAAAATCGAAGAACTAGAAAATTTTTCTTGATTTTTGTATTGTTTATACATTATCCATACCTATACTATACTAACATATGTTCCAAGGTTATTATGAGTGTTAGGCATTACAATTTTGATGTTAGTGCATATTTCTCGAACATAGTGTTTCGAGTATGACCACACATTGACAGTGTGAGCGTTTTCACACAACATTTCGCATTTGGCAAGGATGAGTTGTGAGTAACATTCAAAAGCAACATTCTAAGTAAGTTTTGATATATATTTCAATGCAACATGAATTAGTATAAGTTTTATAGTTTTAGTTTAATGCTACCGATAAGTTTAAGTGGAGTAATATCTAGTAGTGTTTTTCCTAAGAGTTTTATATGCTATTCTCGAATACGTCCTACAAGTATTGAGTGTGTTTCAAGTGTTGGGAAACTATAGCCATAATACTTTGAAATTGATCAATAAAGGATGAGGGTATTTAGAGAAAAATAAAAATAAAGAGAGGATAACCAATGAGTTATGCAAAAGGGGAGGAATGGTATGAAGCAGAAACAACCATTCAATGAGTGAAAATAAGAAAAGTAGCATAGCACGAAAATGGGTGCAAAGTACAAAGTACTTCAAAAAACATATGCTTAAAAAGAAAAAAATGAGAGAAAGTGGTATGGAGCATAAAATGCAACCACTAAAAAAGGGGAGAGTGGTAGGGAGCATAAAATGCAACCACTAAGAGTGTTTAGCATCCCAGGTTACCTAAAAATGCCTTGAGATCAAACTTTCCAAAGTGTGCTCCCTTTGTCCTTTATACTCTATACTATACTTGAGAGAATGTAATATTCAAGTAAGAATATAACACTTATATGAAGACGCAATTTGATTGAAACTCTATTAAAAGCAAATGTATGCAACTAGACTATATAAATTGCACATTACTAATATGTGGGAAATTTCAAAATTTTACTTAAATCTTATGCAACGTGGGAATGTGGTACTTACTACAATAGTCTTTCACCAAATAAGGTACGAACATGGATTACTAATTCTATACACTTCTGTAGTTTACCTTGAGGACAAGGAAAAAGTTAAGTGTGGGGGTGTGATAGGTGTATATTTACACTTGTAATCGTGATATTTTAAATTATTAAACAGTATGGTTTAAGTCATTTTATACTTCATATAAAAGATTTTACATGGTATGTAGTTGTTTTTTATGCAAATACAAGTACTAGGTAAATCTTGGAAGTAAAATGATTAAAGTTGGAAATCTATGGAAAAGAGTGAAAAAGGTGCAAAAAGATGCATGGAACTTAAAGAATTGGCAAAGGATTGAAGATGTTAAAGATCGATAGAAATTGCAAAGAGGAATCATGTGAAAATAGCATGTCACAATTGTGACACATATATCACGGTCACGACTTGTTAACATTCACAATAGAAAGTTGCCAACCAAGTATTCACGATCGCAACATACATTTGTTGTCGCGACCTTGACGGTTTTTTATCAACTCTTCTCTTCTTTCAATCATCGAATAAGAACGATCAACCACTATCAACTACCAACCGAAAAGACACCTTTTGGAAGTCAACCAACCATGAAAAGGTCCCTTTCCATTGTGGATGAGGATGAATCTTTGCATGCAATCAAAATGAAGTGATGCAATTCTTCGCCAATGGACACGACTCTTCGTTTGGATAGATGCAACCCTTCACACTCTATAAATAGGCTCCTAACTCAACCAATTTCATGGCAATGGATGGGCATGGATGTGGTATGTGGTATATGGTATAAGGTGTATATGTGCATATATAGTTCTAGAAAGAAAATCATGTAGATTTCGCTTCGTTTTGAAGTTAGCGAGAAAATGTATAAGTGACTCGAACCTTATTTTGATCAATAGATTTCTCTATATATTCGAGCAATTATTGTATAAGTGTAATTGCAAATCACTTACCAATATAAATTTTCATTCTTGAATATTCATTTATTAAATATTAACAAAGAATAACATCCTAGCGGAGGTTCTGCACGAGCCGAGACCGAATTCAATGCAGACATATGAATTGCAGAAATTGATGACTCCTATTAAAGAGTGGATACAGTTTGATCAACTTTAGCTTTCACTTGCATACCATACAACTTTGCTTTACTTTCTACATATACTTTCTATTTCGAAGTTTATGATATATCTATGTGTCATATTGTGTATTTCGTGTTAAGTCTTTTATATTAATCAAGTTATATGCTTTTGAGTTAACTTTAAGAGTGATTTTGGGGTTATCAAGATTGTGTATAATCACTAGATATGTGATTATAACGCTGTTTAGTGAGCCAACATTTTTGGAATGGTAACTTGCTAAATATGGCTATGTGAGAACGACCCGTACTAAGTATAGTACCATTGTTATCCAAGTTTATATAATCATCTTAATTCATTTGCACTAGACTTAGAAAAGTCATTTCATGTGGTGCTCTGAGGTGAATAATTGAATATCTGAGTGTCTAGAACCGAATCTGTTAAAGTAGTCTAGTGTACGTAATATCTTTGATGATTTTCTTTGCTATACTTGTTCGTAGGGATAATCTATACCAATTTCTTCTACTCTAATCTATTTATACATTTATATGTTTATTTACCATCATATTCCAACCAACCCAACAACAATAAAATTATCTATTTTATTTTCTTTGTTCCGTTACTCTTGTTTGTCCTTAGAACCAAATTCCTTCCCTCTGGGATAGATATCTTTTAAAACTACATCGAAACTGTATACTTGCAGTGGTCACCATTTTTCTATTTGATAAGTGGTATTGACAACACCTATTCATATTTTGAACTTTTATCTTATCGGTAGAAAGGTGGGGAACAAGGTTTTTGGCACCGTTACTAAATATAAGCTCTCAAAATAAATAGAGTCAAAACCTTACGATCACTACTACATTAAGACATGACACCAACACATTGATATAGTTATTTGTAATGAATGTCTATCTTATAGCGGTCTCCAATGTATTACCTTAATAAATCCATGTGTTAACTCAAGGTACCATCTTCAGCTCGTGAGATCGGCTAGTTGGATCTAATCCAAGGAGTAAGCCTACACATGCTAGTTTGTCCACTTCATTAATGTCCAGTCTCAATGAACCAATGACTAGGGATATTTAAACTACTCATAGCAATGTGTGCCTGTAGTTATCACACCACATAGCTCCCACTATGTCCTTACACTTTCACTCTATGAAGTAGTCATGGACTTTATCTTATCAATGAACATATATATAATAGCACATATATATGACACCAGCAAGTTAATTAGTACCTAACAAGTACTTAAAAACATTTTGGAAATAGCAAACTGAATAGGATAGCGAATTTAATTAGGTACTAAGTATACTCTTAATTAATGAGGTAGACTTGAGTATTGTGGAAAAATCAACTCAGTTTATTATAAGTAATTAATTAAGTTATGGCTTAGATAGGAAAAGCTGAGTTCTACTTTACTAAGTAGAATCCATGCTGAGTACTATGCAGTTTAGGCAATAGTCACTCAGCATGAACTGAGTGCTGCTTTTATTAATTAAAAGCAATTCTTTACTATGACACTTTGAGAATTAATTGACAGTTGTACTACTAACAATTTCTGTTAAGAAACAGAATACTCTCTTTTGTTTCTTTCTAAATCAATGCTGCAAACAATAGAATATTCACTACAAGTCAAAATGGCTCCACTCCACTAAAGTTTGTCTGATACTTTTTTACAAAAGTCCAAGTAGAATGCGCCTCTATCAACTACCATTCCTTAGTGTCTCTGCATGTGCCAGAACATGTCAGCAACTTCAACCAATCAAGATTATACGTTGCACATCACGTGTCAGTCTCTCTCCAAATCGATTTCACTTGAAGATAAAAGAGCTTTCATCCATGGAAACTTATCTCGCCTCAACGTTCGTTTTTCTATCTTTGAATGTCCCAGAAGCTATCTCCAACGGGAAGATTTGAAAGACTTGAAGAGAAGAAATATTAAAGAACTACAGAGATGAGAAGTCTACAACGGCTACCTTGCAGATCCTATAAGTATAAATAAAAGACTGAAGCAAACGTTGAAGATATAAAGTGAACAACAAATCACATTGAATTTCCTAAGAGCTAAGCCATTATCATTCTAGCTTCCCAGAAATTCAAATCAAGCAAGCAAACAATCATTTCTATATCTGTTTGTAATAGAGAGAATCCATTTTGAGATATAACATTGTAAGGATTCAACATTTTATAAGTTGAATTTAGTTCACAAATCTCTTCTGAGATCTTGAGTGTCAGTTTGGGAAGGTTACCCAAATTGAGGAAGTGATAGTTAGAAAGGAGGGACTTTCTGTAATCTATTTTATCCAACTTAAGTGTCAGTTTGGGAAGGGTACCCAGACTGAGGTTGAGTGGTAATTAGAAAGGAGGGACTTTCTGTAATTGTGTCTACCCGTTGGAAAGACTTCTCTACCTATTGAAGGAATGAACCACTAGTGGATTAAAGCTCGGAGAGGGATCTGGGGACTGGATTAGGCAAAGGCTGAACCAGGATAAAATCTCTGTTGTAATCATTCTAACTCTAAGTGTTTAGCTTCATCAGCATCTTGCTCATTCATCTCTCTTATAATTGCTTGTTATCCATCTCGTACTGAGTAATCTTCACTCAGTAAGAGGTTGAAGATAAACTGTGCCAGCCTTGCTGAGCAGTTTATAAGTTTTTATATCACACCCAGCATGTATATAAAAACTGTACTGAGATAACTATAAAACGAAAAGAATCTAAAAGTTACCCAGTATTCGCATTCACCCCCCCTCTGCTATTGTTATTAGACGGTTTATGGACCAACAAGTGAGATACATAAATTAAATAAATATTGATAAACAACAAAGATGCCTTTATTATTGATAAGAATAATCTAAAACTGTTTGTACATTATAATGAACAATGATATATCGTCCTAATTACCTCAAGAGCATACATCATGTCTAACAGACTTAGGATTATTTATTTATTCTTTTATTCTTTTAACTTTTATTTCAAGTATTCTTTTATTTATTCATTCAATAATTTCATTTAGATGTTTATTTGTGAGAATTTCGTAATTAAATACATGTTAGAATACCCCCACAAAGGGAATTAAAATTATTCCTTGATAACAGACCTCACCTTTTTGCCATGTGATCATTTTATTAAAAAATGAGCAACATATATGTATATAAAAATGACTTGTTTTTCATACAATAAAAAATCTTTAAACATTCTGACATTTTAAATTAGGTCGCATGGGCCTCCTCAATATTAAATCAAATATAAGTGTAAATATTTGCATTGTGTTATATCCCCTATGCTAACTTTTGTGGATTTAGGTAGATTAGGTTAGATGTTCGCCTAGAATTTTATTTTGTCTTTAGTTATT
This sequence comes from Euphorbia schlechtendalii, assembly GCA_949673415.1. NCBI lineage: Eukaryota > Viridiplantae > Streptophyta > Magnoliopsida > Malpighiales > Euphorbiaceae > Euphorbia > Euphorbia schlechtendalii. Next base: position 11,147 of record CATIWQ010161699.1, on the reverse strand, counting down.
GCACATTTTAAGGGATGTAGTTTATAGATTAGTCAGGTGGTTTCATCCCCCAAGGTTTCGTAATTAATTATTTTTTTCTCGCATTTATTTACTACTTTATGTATGAATTTATTGCTTTCCACTTAAGCTATAAATCATATTATAAACATGAAAATGACTTAAATTCGATCATGCATAATTAAGAAATGTGGTTTTTTGTAGATGTAATTTAGTGTGATCCAATAAGAAGTAAGAAACTTATCCCGAACCTGAATCTTTGTGTCTTAGTGGGCTGTCCCTCGAACGTTAAACCTCATAGGACTCTAATTCCTGGAAAAGCATATCTAGGTTGTGACTCTAAACTACAAGATAGCGATTTTAGGTTTTGAAGATCGATATCGATTTCATTTTCTCTTTAACCTTTTGGGTCCTTGACCCAATAATTTATTTTCACAAAAACACCCCGGTGGAGCGCGCCAATCACCTAGCGCGCTCTCAACCCATCGCATCTGTGTCGTCCGCTCAAACTTATCATCTTTCTTAATAAAGCACTTAAACCTTCCATTCAACAGCGCCATCTTTTCATCAAAATTTTCATCATCCTCTTCATCAGATAAATTAGCTTTGAGAACTATCCCCGTGACTCCTTTCCTTTATGCTTCTTGGTGTCATCTTCATAGTTTTGTAGGGATATCTCCTGATTGAGTGAAGTTCCTATTATTTCATCAAACTTATAGGTCTTTAGATTATGGACCTCCTCAATCACACTTTTCTTCGCATCCCACTCCTTGGTGGACTTCTCAAGATCTTCTTGACCATCTCCTCTTTAGTATATATCTTTCCAAGCCTTTTCAATTCATTTATTATATTCACAGAGCATGTGTTCATGCTTTGGATTCCTTCAGTTGGGTCCATCTGGAAAAGCTCATATTATCTAAGGTTGGTCTTGCTTCCCTTCACTTTGTCAGTCCCTTCATAGGCGACCTCTATTTTCTTCCATGTCTCCAGCATAGTCTCACATCCAGATATCCTATTAAACTCTATAAGATCTAGCCCATAATGTAAGTAATTAAAAGTCGTTGCATTCTCCTTCAATAGTTGGAGATTTGTGTTGTCTTAATTCCTAGGTTCAACTAGAGCTCTCAGACCATTCCTTACTTTGGTGGGGATTCAGAGGCCAATTTTTCAATTTCTTGCCATGCTAACATATTCTATGATTGAATGAAATTTTTCATCCTATTTATCAAGAAAGAGTAATATTGGCCATTAAAAAGAGTTAGTCTGGTAACACACGTTCCTTCTCTAATGAGATGCGTCTGTAAAGTACCAAGGATATATGAATTATTATAAGCCATGAAACATTAACTCAAGATAGTTAAATCTTAAGATGAGCACTACTTTGATACCACTTATTGGTCCCATTTAGCTATAATAATCGAATAGAAGGGGGGTTGGATGTCCCTAATTGTTTCTTAGTCACATTTTACTATTATTTTAATTTATTCGACTAAGCGAGATTTATTTTAGAATGATAAATAAATTAGAATAAACTCACAAATTGAGTTAACTGAGTTAGAATAAACTCATCAACACTAGCTAAAAACTTAAGTAAAATATATATATACAAATATGTATGCTGAATGAATTCAATGATAACTAAATGAAGAGATAAAGGTTAAAGAAATCAAACATCGAATTTTATACTAGTTCAACCTCTTGCCTACCTCTAGTTCCTGGATACCATCTTTGAGCTTTAATCCACTATAGTCAACTCCTTGACTAGGCGAAAAGTCTCCACGGTGGGTATTACAGCTAGTACTTTCTAACTAACCCTCAAACTAATTTAGGTACCCTTCCAAAATCAACTATCACTCAAATAATTGAAAATGAATCTAAGAGAACAACTTATAGAATTTTTCTCTCTCTTTATAAAGGATCCCAATAGGTTTTATGTGATCTACTTTGCTTCTAGCGAAGAATAGATTGTATTGCTTGATGTCATTCTTTAACTTTGAGAAATTTTTTGTTTGTTGAATTAAATCGACAGAGCTTTTTCACTTAGAAATTCCATGTGTATTCACCAAATTTGAATGTTGCCTTCAGTCTTCTATTTATAGAAGAATGCAAACTTGTACTTCAACTCATTTAATCCTTCAATACCTCTTCTCTTTCAGTTTTCAAAATTCTTCCCGTTGATGACAGATTTGAAATCATTGTGAATGAGGTTTGATGCATGAGATTATTTTGTGAATCTGTGAAATTAAACTATTAAAAGACTTTATCACCAACTATTGAACTTCTCTTGATTCTTCTTTACTAAGATAAGGTGTTTACTGAGATAAGGCACGAACTGCTACGTGAAACCCAATGCTTGGCTAAGCTTTCTCACATTGATAGAGTAGCGCATTTGCTTTGTAACACGATGAAAAATTCTGTTGAAATCGTGGACGTCACTATAGATGGGCCAACAATTTCGTATTGACAGCTTTTCTCTTTCGGGACCATTTGAATATACCTTTTATATTTCAACGCAACATCATCTTGCTGATCTGCAAAAAATCAAACTAAGTAATATTTTTCCTTATAAAAGAGTTTAAACATACAATATTATAACAGACAAGCTTACAAATACTCAGCAAAATATTCTACAAGTGGAAGCTTAGTTATTTCGTTTCTCATTGTGTTGAGTTACTAAGTCAACAAGCAATATTAATTCAACATAATTATCCTAACTGTAATTATATCAGCATGCAATTTAAACTTAACATAATTAATCTTAATTAATTTGAATAAAATATTGATTACAATATTAACTTGAAGATTGCTTTCCTCAATGTTTGATCATCATAAAAACATTAACTCGGTAACTATTGGGAAATCTTTAAGTTGAGTACAACAATGAGCAATCTTTGAGTTGATTCTAATATATTATAATAATAATAATAATAATATGATAAATAATAATTATCATTTTTAATATTTAATTAATAGTTATATTAAATAATTAATTATAAAAATAAATAATATATTTTAAAATATATGATATTATATAATAATAATAAAAATTAATAATGGTAAAAAACAAATACTAAATATAATAATAATTATTTTAACTATATTATCATATAAAGTTAATAATAATAATATTCAATATTTAATAATAATGAATTAAATAATAATACGTGTATATGACAATAAATATTAAATAAAATTTTATAATGATTTAATATTATGTAATAAATAATAACGATATTATTATTATTAGTATTTAAAATTATTGTTTTTTTAATGAAAACTAGCGAATGGAATTGCATTGGCATGGCCATCCCAACTAGGTTGGCACCCACATAGCACAAGACAATATCCCAAACCTAAAATTTATTAAAAGAAAAGAAAAGAAAAATACAAATAAAGTTTGAAAAAGAAAGATAAAAAGAAAACTATGTGAATCGATAAGTGCATCGGCCACTTATATAAAAAAAGAATTTATTGTAACAAAAACTAGGAACATTATCCCACCAATGATCTTGCGAATTTAGCCTACCAAATCTTGCTAGAGCATCTGCGATGTGATTTCCTTCTCTGAAGATGTGGCTTACCACGAAGTGCATGGACTCAATCTTATAGATACATTCCAGCAATTCAACTCGAACACACCATAGGACATTCGTTGAGCGACTTTGAACCATCCCAATCACGTAGGTGGATTCACTTTCAAGCCATAAATGATTCTAGCCCTTGTCAAACGTGAATGAGATTTCTTTTATCGCTGCTATTAACTCTGCTAGAAAATAAAAGATTCGTCTATCATAAAAGAAAAACAATCTTTCGATTTACCGTAACAGTCTCGGAAAATTCCTCCACAACCAGCCTATCCTGGATTTCCATCTACCGAAGCATCTGTATTCACTAAAAGCCAAATGTGTTGGAGGTGGCTACCATTTGACTCGTTTCATCTTCGGGGCTTTACTTAATTGAGGGTTTAGAGAAAGATTACTCAAAATTGTATACTCTACTTTTGAATTTCTAATCCATCCCAAACTAGCCGCATCACCCTTAGGAATACAAGTCCATAACATGCGAAACATGTGGTTGATGTTGACAACCTCCCTGTTTAAAATTGAGCCATTTCTACAATGCCATATAAGCCAAATGACACTTACAACCATGCATCTCCAAAGAATTCTTATTTGGGGGCTGAAGTGTTGCTCAAATGTAGCCTTTAGCAAGTTTGAAACAATCCCTAATAACAAAAAAGAGCGGCCAAAAAGCAATGAGATCGAGTTCCATAATGTTTGAGCAAGCTTACATATCACAAATAAATGTGGTCTTGTTTTTATCGACTCATTGTAATGCCCACAAACTGAAGGAAGGGAGATACCCCATCGTATAAGAACGTCACGCATAGCAATATAACAGAGCATGACTCTCTAACAAATGAAAGAGCGGGAGGGGGGAATATCAGGACCCCAAATCTGCCTCAAATTCCCAATTGGGGTTGCTAACCTGGTAGCCATTTGTAAAACAATTTCATCATAAATTTCCCATCATTCGCCGGCTTCCAACAGAAAGTGTCATGAAAATCCCCACTATGAACCACTGAGCGAACTCAATCTTGAACATTAGAGGGTAAAAAAGAGAGGTCTAACCATCCCCCATTCCAGAACTCATTAATAGAGTTTGTTTTAGTGCATCGTTCATTCAGTGGAATGTTCAGTTGATCCGAGACCATTGGAGAAATCCATTTGCTATTTCAAAAATTTTGGCTGGTGCGATGCCCAATAAACCATATACAGTGTTGCCGGGGAATGCTATAGACATGTTTGACTGAGCTCCATAAGCTTGAGAAAAGTTGGGTTGCTTTCGGAATTCCAGCGACATTAATAAATTTTCTTTGGAAGAATTGGAAAATAGGAATGGGCTCCATGATTAAAGATCATGCTATCTTACCATGCATCGCATCATTAAGGAGCGCAAATTCCTGTAAGCCTCCTTTGATTGGCGAAACAAAATGGCTCCAAGGAACCACAACAAATTTCTTAACATTGATCAACCTAGACCATATAAAATTCATTATTATCGTGTTAAGAGTTTTAAAAAGACTAGTAGGCCTTTTATACACCATGAAGGAATGAATAAGAGAGCTAGCAATTACTAAATTAACTAATGTAAGATGCCTCGAATGCGAGGGAGCTACCTTTCCAAGATGAGAATCGGGTAAGTATTTTGTGAAGTAATGGCCTAACATGATCGGCCTTTGGCACGCCAATAAAAAGTAGGAATTCAAGGTAACACAAATGGTAAAGTCCTAACCTGAATGCCAACTTCACTTTCCAAAGAAGTGACCCGAGCTGCTGCAACATATTTCCCGAAGGATGCATCTGATTTCTCCTAGTTTATATGTTGCCCCGATACCAAACCATAGCTCTTTAAGGTGGATTTTATCACAAGAAAATTATTGACAGTGGAAGCCATGAAAATCAGAATGTTATTAGCATATAAAAGATGAGAAGGTAAGTTATGTTCCCTGGTATAATGCATCAGAGAAATAAAATCTAGCTCCACCAAATTCAGCAACTGATGACTTAGATAGTCTTCAGCTAAACCATAAATGATCGGTGAGAGTGAGTCTCCTTGCCGAACTCCTCTACAACACTTGAAGTAGCCTTTAATTCCATTATTTGTCATGATCAAGATTCTTACCGAGCTAAAAATCAATTTAATCCAGCCCCAAAATTTCTCTAAGAATCCAAACATCTTTAACACCTAAAAAATGAACGACCACTCTATCATGTCAAACTCCTTTCTAATGTCGAGTTTCAAGGTGGCATTCCCGCTAAAATTTTCATTGTTAAGCACATCAATTCCTTCGAAAGCAAGGGAGACATAATGGTGAATTTTCTTTCCTTTTATGAAACCAAATCGAGATGATGAGACAATACGAGAGGTAATACCCGACAGCCAATCCACAAGAATCTTTGCAATGATTTTTTATAGCCAAAATTACTCATGATATTCAATCTAAAATCTAATAACCGAATGGCTCCATCCTTCTTGGGAGTAGAGTCATTAAATTAGAATTTAAACCTTGCAAGATAACTTCGCAAGAAGAAAAACCAATGCTCTATATTACAAACATCATTATCGATAATGTCCCAAAATGAATGAAAGAAAATACCTATGAATCCATCCGGTCCCGGCACGTCATCGGGGTTAAGCGTAAAGACGGTCGCTTTAATTTCAAGGTCGGTGGGAACACGGGGTTAGAAGAGAATTTTCCACTATTGTTACTAACCTCAGAATAATTCTATGAACGTTCCCATAATCCCTAGTAGAGCTGTTACCCGCTGCAAAAAGGTTCATGTAAAAAGATATTGCATGGTTATCGACTTCCAATGCCATTATGCAAGATGAAGCCATCTTAATATTAGCCACACACGATGAAAGAATGCTGAGTACCTATCACCTGCTTTGAGCCAAGTAACATGGCTTTTCTCCTTGAGGTAAATTTCTTTCCTCAAAAGATGCTCGTTAAGAGATTCATGCACAAGAAGTTCCCTAGCCGTAAGATCCTCTGATATTCCCTCATTCGCAATTCGAATTTGAACATTGTTTAAAATTCCACTCCAATGGGCAATTTTCTCATCAAAGTGCCAAAAAAATGTTTTTGTTCCAACTATGAAGAATAGGTCGCAACGTCTTGAGTTTGTGAGCCAATAGAACTATTGGTGGGAATTCAGGAAAAGGGCCTTAACAATGCTCCCTAATAACTTCACGAAGACCATCATTCCTAATCTACATACTTTGAAAATGAAATCTAGCCAATGGACGATCTGCATTAACAAATGAGAAGAGCAAAGGGTGGTGATCTGAACAATGCCTCGAGAGCACAACCGATTTAATATTCCGCCAACTAGCTATAAATTCTGACAAATTAGCACCTAATCTAGCTTGCAGTCAACTCTACCATGACCCTCATGGTTATTTGTCCAAGTAAACATAGGCCCTGATGTTACCTACTCGACCAATTCACAACTATCAATAAAATGGGGAAATCCGCACAAGTCCCAGCAAGAGGTGCATTCCCCATTTTTTCATGCCAGCCCAAAATGGCATTAAAATCTCCAATTAAGGACCAATTTCTGGGATGAGAATCTCAGAACCCCACAATGTTTGAAATCAAATTTCGTCAAAGCGTCGCATTATTACTTCCGTAGACAAAACCATAATAATTTTCAACATTGAAAAATTTACAATTAACAATTATTTCTTGCGAAGTAACTACTGAAATCGTGAAATTGCAAGTCATGGAGACCGACCTGAGGACCCAAAGAGTGGTTGGGTTTTTGTCGTTCTCAACAACCGGCTCAAAACCAATTTTCCTCCAAAAAGTTACTTTCACCCGATCAAAAGCTACCATTAATTAAAAAATAATTTTAATTACTTAAAATAATTGTTTAATATAATAATAATATTCATCATTATTATTAAATAATAATAAATGAATAATAATTTCATTATTATTTTAATAATTAATTGTAATAAGTTTATTAAAATAATATAAAATAATTATAAACATAAAAGTAAGCCGAGAAAAAAGAAAATCCTAGCAGAGCCCCTACCATCGCCGCCATGCATCAATGACCAACTAGGCACGTCAGACTCACCGAAAATTGACCCTCAAACAACCATCGCCAGCCACATCAATAATGACACACCACCCCCATCCCCCTCTCCAAGCTTAACTCAAGCTTCATCCCCTAAATGCTACCGTCAGGTTTTCTACCTCCATCCTTGCCAATTTCTTCTGCCACACCTAAATCCTCTATAATCACTTCTATTCTATTGGTTATGGTGTAATTCAATTGCTCCGCAATTGCCTACTCATTTCCCTTTCGATTCCTTGTCAATCAAACCTCAACCTCAGCCTATCCGTTTGTATTTTAATATTGATCGGGAACCCAGCCTATTGTAATTTCAAAGTCAAGATGATCTCCTTCAGTTTCAATATCGATAAGGTATGACACTTTCCTTTTAATGATCCTAACTATGGAGAGATAGATAGAAGACACCATGTCCTCCCTTGGCTCACCTTTAAGAGATAGGCAAACATCACCTTACCCTCAATTGGTGCACCCTAACACTGAGAGAGTTAGGTAGAAGCACGCTTGTCCCTCTCCAAGTGCAATCTAAACTAAGAGAGTTAGGTAGACTATGCGTGTCCTCTCCAACCGCAACCTTATGGATCATCATCGCAATCATCGAAACTATCGCAACATGAACTCCAACCCACCCATAGACTAAACTCAATTCAATGATGGGAAAATTTATTTTAAAAACCTAGCCAACTCACATTTTGACTACATGATTATGAAATCAATTTTTGGAAATATGGAGTGCAAGGTTCGGTCTTCATCGCTAGGAAGCGCAATGTGAGAAATTAGAACTTCCGCTTTCTTACTCCAAACGGCTCATTACCTTTCCATGAGGTTATTTTCAAACTCAACTCTTTAATAATTGGCAACATTCAGTTACGTGCTTAAAGGCCCAATATGCTCCAAAAACAGCCAGCCACACCACTCTTCCCAGACAAGTTTGAGCAAGACAACCAATTAACCAAGCAAGGAAATTTTGAGCTACTTTGAGGGACTCTCAATCTTATGTGGAAGTTGTATCAAATACCCCTCCTAAGATCACCGTGCCACTTTCCACTTCAATTTTGTTACATTGGTCCTCTCACTCGTGCATGGCTAAGGTAAAACACATCGCTCTAATTCTAGACCTTTTCAACATGTTCTTGAAACGCAATTATGCTATCCAATTTAATTCACCATTAGGGAATGATGATGTTGTTTTGGTTCTTTATTCTATGGATGGATTAACGGCTTTTATTGAATCGGATTGCTTTGATATGAAAAACATTTTCCTATTGATTAGTCCACTTAATCCAAAGTTTGTTCTGATAGAATGCTTGATGTATGCGGACTTCTCCTGGATTCTATTCGCAAGATTTTGACTATACTCATTTAGATAGGCTTATTTTCAGTAACGGTGCCAATAACATTATTCCCCACTTTTCTACTAATAAGATAGAAGTTCAAATTACGTACAGGTGTTGTCAATATCACTTATCAAATAGAAAAATGATGATCACTTCAAGTATATAGTTACGATGTAGTTTTAAAAAATATCGATCCCACAGGGAAGGAACCAATAATAAAGACCAGCAAGAGTAATGGAACAAAGAAAATAAAGTAGATAATTTTATTGTTGCTAGGTTGGTTGGGATATGATGGTAAATAAATAGATAAATGTATAAATAGATTAGAGTAGCAAAAATCGGTAAAGATTATCCCTACGAACAAGTATAGCAAAGAAAAGATGCAAAATCATCAAAGATACACTACGCCATAGATGGCCTATCGCAACCAGAATGGCTGGTGTTGCATCGAAGTGTTGCGATATTTGAAGGAAAAAAGGATTTTTTGAAACACATTTTGAAAAGTTTTGCAAAAGTGTTACAATAGATATTTTGCTGATCAGTTACACTTTCATCAAAACACTTTCAGTCTAAGCGTTGCGAAAACCTTCATGAACAGTGCATAAATGACGGCGGGAAATCTCCCGCTTATTTTTTTTACAGAGAGTGAGATATTAAAAAATAAAATAAAAACTCAAACTTGTATACTCCATTTCTCTTTCTTTCACCCTAGCTACTGTTGCCGCTTCCATAACCCACATAGAATCATCCATCTCTCCCTTTGCTCCTGCCGAGCTCCTTCTCCTCTCTTTGCGCTACCGATCGACGGGATCCTTAACTTTTGAGGTGTTTATTCTCTGTTTGAGTTGGTTTTTATTCTTTGTCCCAAATTCTATGTGTTTTCCTTTCCTCGGAGAAGAACAAATTTGTGGGTTTTTTTATCTTAATGGAAGGTCAATTTGATTCCTTCGGCCATCTTAAAGTAAACGCTATGGAGCAGGTGAAGAAAGAAGAAGTCTATTTACCCCTCTTTCACTGGTGGAGTTTGCCGTCAGCCCAACGGTGATTCTAGGTATCGTTTTTTGGGTTTTAAATTGATGAAAGTTTGAATGTTTGAATCTTGATTTTCCTCTTTTAGATGGGATCCATTGAATTTTGTATCACAAACAAAGAGAGAAGGGTAATTAAGAAATTTGAAATCAAGAAACTAGTTAAATCTTTAGGTGGCAGTGAAATAAATTCGGCTACGGAATTAATTAAGAGGATTTTGAATTTGGGTTTTGTTGTCTTCTACTTTCTTTTTGGGTTTAAGCCAGTTTGATTTAGATGGAGTCTTATATTGAGTTCAAAGTTTCAAAATTTCATGAGCTGAATTGAACCGATATTTGAATTAGAGTTTATTTGTTTGACTTACAGTTTTTTTTATATCAATTTGAATGACGTCTGTTCTTTGATATGCTAGTTTGTTTACTATGTGTTTGATCACTAGAATCCTAAACATTCTTTTGTTTTTCTGATGATTAGATCTGATTAGTCCTGTTATAGGTTGCTTAGTCAACCTTTATAGCTAGCTCATCTGAATTAAGAAGCTTAGTTTTTTTGCATACACTAGGAATGAACTTGAGTTGAGAATTAGCTTTAGTGAAACCAACCTTAATTGATAAAGTCCTAAATGCTTATATATGGGAAGTAAGTAACTAAATATCTCAATGTTATCAAATGGGCCAAGAAAATTGTCTATATTCCTCTTTTGAATTCAAGAATAAAATTGAAATTTGAGTCGTATTCGTGTGAAGGAAAAAGGCCTAGACTATCTTATATGGGATTCAATTTATGGTTCACTAGTTCATTTTTTCCATCTATAGTTACAATCTTAGACTTTTGTTCACGTTTTGTAGGCATCCCAAATCACATGACCAGTGATAGCTGTCAGGTGAAGCTCTTTTGTGGCTGAGTTGAATTCTTGGTCTCATATGTGGCTCCACTTTGTTCTCTGACTTTAATTCTTTTATTTATATATCTACATGCTTGTGTTAGATATTGAGATTGTATTCGTTCTTTCTTCCAACCTTTTTTGCTATAACTTTCATGGATCCGCTTCATTTTTGTTCTATCATCACTCAATCACCTTTTATTTTGTGTACAAAAGCTTTCGAGTTTCAACTCCTCCATGTTTGTTGGTTTTGGT
>CATIWQ010161674.1:0-29334 GCA_949673415.1 Euphorbia schlechtendalii | reverse complement strand
TGTTTCTGCTATTTTTAGTAAGTATGTGGAGGATATTATGGAAGTTTTCATGGATGATTTCTCTGTATATGGAGATTCTTTTGAGGTATGTCTAGAGAATTTGGATAAAGTACTCGCTAGATGTGAAGAAACTAATTTGGTGTTGAATTGGGAGAAATGTCATTTTTTGGTTAATGAAGGTATAGTACTAGGTCATAAGATAGATGAGAAAGGAATTCACGTAGATATAGCAGAAACCGAAATCATAGAGAAATTACTTCCTCCCATAAATTTTAAGGGAATAAGATCATTTCTAGGCCATGCTGGATTTTATAGAAGGTTTATTAAGGATTTCTCAGTTATAGCTAAACCTTTAACAAATCTATTAGTTGAGGATGTGAAGTTCGAATTCTCTGATGACTGTTTAAAAGCTTTCAAAACCATAAAACAAGCATTAGTTTTGGCTCCCATTATAGTCAAACCAAATTGGTCTCTACCATTTATATTGATGTGTGATGCTAGTGATGTAGCTATAGGTTGTGTATTAGGGCAAAAGTATGAAAAGAATTTGCATGCAATTTACTATGCAAGTGACACTTTATCTTCTTCACAATGCAATTACACTACCACAGAAAAAGAGATGTTAGCAGTCGTATATGCATGTGATAAGTTAAGATCATATTTGATAGGATCTAAAGTAATAGTTTACACTGATCATGCTGCTTTGAGATATTTGTTTGCTAAGAAAGATGCCAAACCTAGATTAATTAGGTGGATCCTTCTTTTACAAGAATGTGACTTAGAATTTTGGGACAAGAAAGGAAGTGAAAATACCGTAGCTGATCACTTATCTTGTCTAGAAGATGATAAGGGACCTATAGGTGAAACTGGTGAAATTAATGAATTCTTTCCAGATGAAAATCTAATGTTTGTTAAACATACTGTAACCCTTGGTATGCTGATTATGAAAAATATTTGGTTACACATACTTTACCCTCTGATTTAGATTCTAATGGTAAGAAGAAATTTCTTAACGATATTAAATCATTTATGTGGGATGACCCTTATTTGTTTAAGGTATGTGCTAATAGTATTATTCGTAGATTTATAGATGATACTAACTTTTCTTTAGTTTTAAGTCATTGCCATGATAGCATATATGGAGGACATTTAGGACCAGTAAAAACCGTAGCTAAAGTTTTAGAAAGTGGATTTTATTAGCCAACATTGTTCAAGGATGCTAAAGATTTTGTTCGGAATTGTGATAATTGTCAGAGAATAGGAAATATAAGTCAAAGAGATGAGATGCCTTTGAAAAACATCTTAGAAGTAGAGCTTTTTGATGTTTGGGGTATAGATTTCATAGGACCATTTCCTACATCTAATGGTAATAATTACATTCTGGTTGCAGTTTATTATGTTTCAAAATGGGTTGAGGCTAATGCATATAGTAAGAACGATGCTAGAGGAGTTGCTAAGTTTTTAAGCAATTATTTTGTAGATTTGGAGTTCCTAGGACCATTATTAGTGATGGATCACATTTCATCAATAAGACTTTTGAAAGCTTGATGCAAAAATACTAAGTACATCATAGGATTGCTACCCCATATCACCCTCAGACTAGTGGTCAAGTAGAAATCTCTAATCGGGAAATTAAGTGGATTCTCAAAAAGACTATCTCAAATTCTAGGAAGGATTGGTCTACTAAGTTAAATGATGCATTATGGGCTTACAGGACAGCTTTTGAGACACCTATTGGCATGACTCCCTATAAGTTGGTTTATGGAAAGGCTTGTCATTTACCAGTAGAATTAGAGCATAAGGCTTTATGGGCTTTGAAGAATTTGAATATGGATTTAAACAAAGCTGGTGATAGAAGAAAGTTGGATTTAAATGTGTTGGAAGAACTACGTTTGTCATCATATGAAAATGTAAAGATCTACAAAGAGAAAACAAAATGGTGGCACAATGCCAAGATACGTGAAAAGAAGTTTAAAGTCGGGGATAGTGTTCTATTATATAATTCAAGGCTACGTTTGTTCCCTGGAAAACTCAAATCACATTGGAAAGGATCCTACAAAGTTATCAAAGTGTTTGGTAATGGGGCTTTGGAATTGAAATCCGAATATGGAGAAATATTCCAAGCCAATGGTCAACGATGCAAACCTTATATTGAAAATAAATTTGAACAACAAGACATTGATGCTCAATTGCTATCATCATCATGATTACTCAAGGTATAATAATATTTACTTATTGTTTTTATTTAACAAAGTTTGTTTGTGTTTGTGTTTCTTAGTTTTTATAGGTGCAAGTCTAAAAATTGAAGAAATTTGAAGAATAAAGAAGATCGCTACCATGACTTAATTCATGCTCGTGAATACTAGATATCAAAACATTTTGTTTCTATCATAAAGAAAGTCACGATCGTGACTGGCCTTCAAGATCATGGCACGTGCAAAATATAACCATTACAGATCGTGATTAAACATGCGACAGATGTCCGTAATCGCCATTAACGGCTAGTTTTGAACCTAAATGTCTAAAATCCCATTTATGACCAATTCGAGACCCATTGTACCTCTATAAATAGGTCCAAGTTGAAACCTTGCCACCACACCTTCTAAAAATCCTACAAATTTCTGATTTTCTCATCTTCTATATTCAAACATCAAAACCATTTCACACCTTTTACTTCCAACCAATATGACTAGTGTGAAGAGAGCAACACATAGGAGAGGATCCCAATCAATTCAAGAAGAATTTGATTGTCCTTTCCCATTGTGGACAAGAGAAGAAGGCAAAAGATTTCAAAAGATAAGCAAATTGGATATCACTGGGATGATATTCCTCGATTTAGTATTCTTGGAAACTCTTAATCTCTGTGAAGAGATGGAGATCTACCTATCGGCTCTTGGTTTTACAAGATTTGTGACTTTGCGCTTTCTTCAAAATCAAGATTGGATTCTCGAGTGTTTGGTAACATTCAATTTCGAAGATTCAAGGAAGAGAGCAATACAATTTCGTAATCAGGATAACAATACACCATTACGAGAGAGATGATGGGTGAATGGTTCGGTTTCGAGATTGCTAATTCATCGAGCATAACGAATTCGTTTCAACGTAATCGAGTTTGGGAAAATTTATCTTGTAAGAGAGTCTTCGATCCCAAAAATTCTCCTAATAAACTCATTAAGGATGAATGCATTCTTCTTCTCCACAAATACCTCTCCACTTCAGTATTTTGTCGAGTAGAAAATACAAAGGTCCAAAAGAAAGACTTGTTTGTTCTTTCGTGCGCTATGATGAAACAAAAAGCGGAAATTGTGGATATCATATGGGATATGATGAAGAAGAACTCAACGACCATGAGAAGCAAGATTGGAGCGCTCGAGATTATCATTGCCATAATCTTGGGTGCTAGAGAAGAACTCTCCTATGTCCAACAACCGGGTGAGTATTTTCGCTATATGGATGAAAATTATTATTTGAAGAACACCGGACTACTCGAAGAACACGAAGGTGTATATTCTTTTTATTCCTACTCCAACCGCACCAAGAAACTTAACTTGACTCAAGAATGAACATTAAATCCAACTGTTAGCTGTCGTAAAGGAAAAGCCCCGATGCATAAAATAGAAGAAGATGACGAAGAGGATGAAGAAGCTCCGGAAGATTGGAAGGCGAGCATGCAACTTAAATTAGATAATTTTCAAGTAGAACTCGAAGTTGTAAGGAGAATTGTGAAGAAAAATGCAATTCATGGTCGCGACAATCATTCGCGGTTGCGACCTATTCTTCTTCAGAACAGAATTCTGCCAATCAAAGATTCACTGGTTTTATCTTCTTAACTACCAACCACCAGATAAGCATGATCAACCACTATCAACTACCAACAAAAATATTTTCCCTTTCTCTATCAAACCTTCTGGGTTCCTGACCCGGTGCACTTTTTTAAACACCCTGGTGGACCGTGCCTCTCATCTCCGCACACTCTCGGCACATCGCTCCGTGTCTTCCTATGAAGACATGGCACCAGAAAGGAAGGCCCATGTCATCAATGATCGGGGACAAAGAAATCACCAGCCCCACCAGTCAGGTATACTCTCAATCCCTCCACTCCATTTCGTGTGATCATACTGGTTTTACAACCAGCAATTTTCACACGAGGGGCAGTTGTGAGCACGGGATTTTGTACCAGCTCGTGTGTTCAATGATGATGGCATTTCGGGATTTTTATCCTTGGATCACACAATTTTTGACTGTCCGACGATCTTCAAATGTGAGTTCTCCTTGTTAAAAATAATGTTCGGGACCATAGAAAATATTTAAAAGCCTCTAAGTAAAAATTTAAGAGCTTAAAAAATTTTTGAGGGTTCAAAATAATTTAATTAAATCATTTTATTTGTATATATATAAATATAAATAAATAAATATATTTATATATATATATATATATATATAAAATTTATATATTATTAAAAAAGAAAAAAAATTAAAAGAAAAATTAATTAAAACAAAAGGACAAAATTGGATTTCTTTGGGCCACTCGCTTTCCAGCACCCTCGCTAGAATTTCTAGCGAGGCACGCTGGAAGGTTTACGGCCGGCCTGACTCCCTATAAATATTGGGATTTTTTTGGATTGAAAGGAGCTCGAAATTTCAGAGAAAACTCTTGTTTTTAGAAGCAAAAACATTGACAAACAATATAAAAATATTTTCTTTAATTTCTTTCAATATTTTCTTGGATCCAAAACATGTTTAGATTCCAAAACTTTTGATTTTCAAATCAAATTTCTTTCATCTATTTCTTCTCAAATCCTCAGGTATTCTCGGATCTAAAACAAATTTAGAACCCGAGTCTGATTATCTTTTGGATAAATAAACACTTATTTTTTCCATTCAAACTATAATTAAATCAAAACGAACGAGGAACGCTCCCGGGGATCGAACGAATATGCCGAAGTGGATTTGTAACGAAAGGGTAAGCCTCTGAGTTCCTAGAGTTGTTTTATTTTGTGTTTCCGATGTTGCTTTACATGTGAACCTAGGAATATTTTTTTCATTTCATTTATTATGTAAGTATTGTTGTAATAATTCTTCTCCATATTTATTTCTTTTTTTAATAAAAATACATCTGTTAGAATCCCCCCACGAAGGGAATAAAAATTATTCTCGGATTACAGGCCTCACACTTTGCCATGCAGTCATTTTCACTAATAAAAATTGACCAACATATGTGTAAATAAAAATAAACCATTTTTATTTAAAATAATAACTTTAAACCGTCGATGTTTTAATTAGGCCACACGAGCCTTCTCAAAATCAAATCGAACATATGTGCCATATCTCGTGCTAACCTTTGTGGATGCAGGTTAGATGTATGCCTAGGATTTTATTTTCCTTCGGATATTGCAAACATTATTTTTGGGAAATGTAATTAATAGATTAGGCGGCGATTGCATCCCTCGAGGTTATGTAACCTTTAATCTTTACTTTTCCGCATTTATTTACTGCTTTGTGTATGGATTTACTATTTTCCACACATATGTTAAATCATGCATAATAACTTCAAAACGACTTAAGAGTGAATATGCGTAATTAAGAAATACAGTTTTATATAGATATAATATAATGTAATCACATAAGAAATAAGCAACTTATCCCGAACCCGAATATCTGTGTCTTAGTGGGCCATCCCCTGGACGTTAAGCCTCATAGGACTCTAATTCCTGGAAACAGCTAATCCAGGTGGTGACTCTGCACTAAGAGATAGCGGATTCGGGTTTGACTTATCTAAATATTTTCCCTTTCTCTACCAAACCTTCCGGGTTCCCGACCTGGTGCACTTTTTTAAACACCTCGGTGCACCGTGCCTCTCATCTTCGAGCACTCTAGGCCCATCGCTCTGTGTTATCCTCTCACAATTGTTAAATCAGTCAATCAAAAGAATGAAGCATGCAAAGATCAAAATGATCGAAGCTAGAATAAGGCCAAAATGTCAACAAAGCAAGTTGAGGGCATACAACCGGTGCAATGTCACAAAGAAGGAGTTAGATCATTGAGTACGTCAACAACTTCATCACTTAGCCCACCTACTACTGCATTGTGGAAGGAACGTCATTGAATGAAAATTGTTCACCATCGATGGAATCAAGCTATCATATCTGATCTCTGACATATCACCTATCATTGGAGAGAACTCAAAAAGGAAACGTTGATGATCAAGACCCATCATCGGATACACCTCAAGTTAGCAAAGTAGCATGAGCACCAACCAATCGATCAGAAATGCTGAACAAGATAACAATTGAAGTCGTGGACATGGACAGTGACTGATCTATTAGATCAATCAAGTCTTACACAATTGCTATCACGCATAGGTGAAATAAATCGATAAAAAGCAAGACCAATAAAAAAATAAATTTTTAATTAGCCTGTTAAATAACTCTCGATTAGTTGAGCAAAAATTAAGGTCTCTTTTCATAACACAAAAAGAATAGTCCGCTGAGTTGAAAACCCGAAAAGGGCGACTTAGGCAAAACTTAGGACATCGAGAGAACCACATTGGTTAGAAAACCTGAGAGGGCTAATCAATGGTAAGAGTCAAATCATTTAAAACATTTATACCCCTGTTAAGTTCATTAATGAATTGTCATTTTTGCTGAAGCTTTATGCATATGCCTATCTTGATTGGTTGCATGCCAATGGTAGAATTTCACAAGTAAACATCTTTCTACATGGAAAAATAAAGAAAAAAATGAGTCTGCTAGATTGAAAACCTGAAAGGGCGGTCCAGGAAAAATTTAAGACAAGGTTCGATAGATTGAAAACCCGTGAAGGTGATCTATCCAAAAGTTAGGACCAAAGAAATATCAAATGCATCATCTCTCTTCCTCAGAACTGTATGTGGCATTTTATACCTCCAACTCTTCAGGAAAATGGCTTCCAAGTGATCATCGCCGATAAAATAATGATCAACGACTCATCCAGACTCTCCTCAAACAAGATCCAAGCTCTAAACTCGACTCTGATTCAACAAACCCATGGTCGTCGCTCTGAGAAAGTCATTTCTGGAATCCCTAACAAGATAAATCCTAGAGGCAACCATGCACCAGCATAAGAGAAGGCTCTTCAATAAATGAAGCCCACGACACCTGCAATGAATAAACATACATCATATGATAAATAATATTCATACATAAAATCATGCATACATTACATCCGCATCACGTCATTTACAGGTAAAGGCGATGCCAAACCGGGGTAACATCGTCCCAGTAAATGAGGAACTCCACCTCCACATGAGAAACCCACAAACACTAAGAAAGATGATGGCCCGCTCAAGCCTAAAGTCAATTAAACCTACCCTAAAGCCTCCTAAAACAATGGAGCGGTCTTCGGGACATCCCTGAATTTTCATTAAACTCATTTATTCATCATGTTTTAATTTTTGATTGAAGGGGCAAAAAATTTTACTTCGCATAAACTCAATCAAATAATTAAAACATTCATCATAAAATGTATTAACATTATACTTTCTCTGATTTATCACAGGGAAAAAGTTAATATCCTACTAAGAAAATTCAAGGTCTTCTTTTAAACAGATTCGGGCACCTATCTCCAATCATTCCAAGGGGCACACGATAATCGAAGCAGAAGAAGGAAACTACTACTGACAATAATAGGGACGTCGTAGAAAGAAACACTCGACTTGCCCGTAAGGGGTATCAAGTACCAAGAGATTCTGAAGAAAGAAATGGATAATCTTGTGAAGATACGATGCCAGAAAGGAAGGCCCATGTCATCACCAATTGGGGACAAAGATATCACTAGCCACACCGGTCAGGTATATTCTTAATCCCTCAACTCCATTTTGTGTGATCATATTAGTTATACAACTAGCAATTATCACATGAGGGGCAGCTGTGAACATGGGATTTTTTACCATCTCGCGTGTTCAATGATGATGGCTTTTCAGGATTTTTATCCTCGAATCACACAATTTTTGATTATTTGAAGATCTCCGAATGGGAATGTTCCTCGTCGCCGAGTTGTGTTAAGGACTTCAATTTTTTTGAAAAATAAAGGTTTTGGTAAAATTTATCAAATAACTAAATTTTAAAATATAAATATAAAAATAATAAAAATAACAAAAAATAAAAAATCGGACCGAACTAGGCTCGTAGAACGGGCGAGCCCATGGCTCGCTGGAAACCAACGAGTGCTAGAAATTCCAACAAGGTGCTAGAAATTCCAGCAAGGGTCGCTGGAATATCTAGCGACCCTCGCTGGAATTTCCAGATAGCCACGTGGCTCATTGGAAATTCTTAGTGAGCCCGGCACTATCCCTTTATATATCGGGACTTTTTTGGATTGAAGGGGCCCAAAATTTTCAAAGAAAAATTATATTTACACGAGAAATAACTACAAAATAGTTTCTTTCAAATTTTCATAGATAATTCGGATCCAAAACACATTTGGATTCCGAAACTTTGATTTTCAAATCAACTTTCTTTCATCTATGACTCTTTCAAAAATCCTCAAATATTCTCGGGTCTAAAACCAATTTAGAACTCGAGTCTAATTTTCTTTTGGATAAATAAACATTTATTTTCCATTCAGACCACAACTTAAATCAAAACGAACGAGGAATGCTCCCGGGGATCATACGGATACTCTGAAGTGGATTCAGGCTGAAAGGGTAAGCTTTTGAGTTCCTAGAATTGCAGATTCCGTGCTCATCGTCTGTTGCTTCTCCTTTCCATTTTATATGTGGACCTAGGAATTACTTTATTTATTATTATTATTATAAATGTTGTAATTTTCTTTATTTTATCTGTATTTTTTTATTAATAGAGATTCAGGTTAGAATACCTAGGATAACAGGCCTCAAATTTTACCATGCGGTCATTTTCACTAATAAAAATTAACCAACATGTGTGTAAATAAAAATGAAACATTTTTATTTAAAATAAGAACTTTAAACCATCGATGTTTTAATTAGGCCATGGGGTCTTCTCAAAATCAAATCGAACATATGTGTAAATATTGTGCCATATCTCGTGCTAACCGTTGTGGATGCAAGTTAGATGTATGCCTAGGATTTTATTTTCCTTTGGGTATTTCAAATATAATATTTTGGGGAAATGTAATTAATAGATTAGGTGGGCGGTTGCATCCCCCAAGGTTATGTGACCTTTAATCTTTACTTTTCCGCATTTATTTGCTCTTTCTATATGGATTTACTACTTTCCGTACATACGTTAAATCATGCATAATAACTTCAAAAAGACTTAAGTGCTAATATGTGTAATTAAGAAATACGGTTTTCTATAGATGTAAATAGTGTGATCACATAAGAAATAAGCAACTTATCCCGGACTCGAATCTCTATGACTTAGTGGGCCGTCCCCCGGACGTTAAGCCTCACATGACTCTAATTTCTGGAAAGAGCTAATCCAGGTGGCAACTCCACACTAAGAGACGGCGGATTCAGGTTTGACCCATCTAAAATGTTTTCACTTTCTCTACCAAAACTTTCCGAGTTCCATGACCCGATACCTTTTTAAACACCCCGGTGGACCGCACCTCTCATCTCCGCGCGCTCTCGGCCCATCGCTTTGTGTCGTCCGCTCACATCAAGGTACCACCTTCAGCTTGTGAGATCAGTTGCTTGGATCTATTCCAAGGAGTAAGCCTACACATGTTAGTCTGTCTATTCTATTGATGTTTAGTCTCAGTGAACTATGACTAGGGATATTTAGACTATTCATAGTAACACGTAAGTGCTATTCTCACACCACATAGCTCGCACTATGTCCACACACTTTTATGTTATGAAGTAGTCACAGACTTTATCTTATCAATGTGCATATACATATTTAATACCATACATATAGGATACCAGCGAGGTACATAAATAAATAGAAAGCATTGATAAGCAACAAATATGCCTTAATTATTATTAATAATAATTTGAACCATTTATACATTATAGCTAATAAAAATATATCGTCCTAATTGCCTCTAGGGCATACATTATGTCTAACAATCTCCCACTTGCACTAGAGCCAATTTCCCATGTGCCTCATGCCATACTCGCTAACATGCTGGTTATGTTTAACTTGAGTCAATGGCTTAGTTAGATCATCTACTAGATTCTGATCTGTTGGGATGTGTTCTAAATATATATCTTTTCTGGCCACCATCTTCTGAACGAGATAGTACTTTCTAAGTATATGTTCATTTCTATGACAAGGTCGTGGTTCCTTTGCTTGAGCATTAGTCCCATTGTTATTGCAATAGCCCCTATTAGATTTACAATGCTGGACACCACGCTAAGATCACTAATAAATCCCTTAAGCTAGATAGCTTGCTTAGTTGCTTCAGAAGTAGCTAAATACTCAGATTTTATGGTTGAATCGTCATTCATATCCTGTTTGAAACTTTTCCAAACAACTACCCCTCCATTTAACATAAACACATAACCTGAATGGGACTTATAATCATCTCTATCAGACTGAAAACTGGGATCGGTGTATCCCTTCAAAGTGAGATCACCTTCTCCATATACTAAAAACATATCCTTTGTCTTATAAGTACTTGAGGATAGTTTTAATGGCCATCCAGTACTTCTCACCTAGGTCAGATTGAAATCTGCTCGTGACGCTCAATGCATCTAAGACATCAGGCCGAGTGCATACCATATCATACATGATGGAGCCTATCATTGAGGTATATGGTATTCCATTCATGCATAGTCTCTCCTCTTGTGTTCTTGGACACTCAAATTTAGAAAGGTTAATCCCGTGAGACATTAGAGCTAACCCTTTCTTGACTGCTCAAGGTTAAATCTAGATAAAACCTTGTCTATCTATGTATTTTACGAAAGACCTAGCATCCTTCTGGATCTATCTTGGTAGATTTTTATACTGAGTGTAAAAGCTGCTTCTCCAAGGTCTTTCATGGAGAACTTCTTTGACAACCATGACTTAACTATCTGAAGAAAAGGAATAACATTTCCTATTAATAATATGTCATCGACATATAATACAAGGAAAATGATCGTGCTCCCACTAGCCTTCTTATATACATGAGGCTCATTAGCGTTTGACACAAAACCAATTTCTCGGATTATCTCGTTAAACTTAATATTCCAACTCCTCGATTCTTACTTAAGTTCATAAATGAACTTCTGCAACTTTCACACCTTTGAGCAATCTTTGGATGTAAAACCCTCGCGTTGTGCCATAAACACATCCCTGTTCAGATTCTCATTAAAGAATGTTATCTTCACGTTCATCTACCAAATCTCATGATCGTAATGAGCGGCGATGGTAAGGAGTATCTTGATAGACTTTAGCATGGCCACTAGTGAAAAGGTCTCATCATAGTCAATGCCTCCCTTTTAACTGTACCCTTTTGCAACCAGCCTTGCTTTATAGGTAACTATGTTACTGTCCATGTCAGTTTTCTTCTTGAAAACCCACTTGCATCCAATGGGCCTAATCCCACTTGGAGCATCAATCAAGCTCCAGACTTGATTTTCGTTCATGGAATCCATCTCTGAGCTCATGGCTGTAAGCCATTTATCGGATTCTGAGCCTTCTATTACCTCCTTGTAAGTCCTGGGCTCATCATCTTCCATAAGGAAGAGATGTTTATCATTAGAGATGAAAAACCCGTATTACTCGAGAGTGATTAGAGCCCGGCCTGGCCTATGCAATATCGGTGTTATAATAGGCTGTTCCATGCTTACACTTTCTTGTGTAACAGGTGTAGGTAAAATCAATTGATTGTCTTTTTTATCTTCTTGAGTGCTCAGCTCAAGATTAC
Organism: Euphorbia schlechtendalii; assembly: GCA_949673415.1. NCBI lineage: Eukaryota > Viridiplantae > Streptophyta > Magnoliopsida > Malpighiales > Euphorbiaceae > Euphorbia > Euphorbia schlechtendalii. The sequence goes on along the minus strand of CATIWQ010161674.1, from coordinate 17,517 downwards.
TCCCACTAGCTTTCGCAAGTATATGCTCCTTCTTAAGGAATTGAGAATTTTTGGAAACAAGGACTTTTTGTTCCTTGGGATCAAAGAAGGTATATCCTATAGTCTCCTTAGGGTAAACTACAAATAGAAACCTGTTAGGCTTAGCTCCCAGCTTATCTAAACTCATCCTCTTTGTGTAAGCTAGACATCCCTAAACTCTCATCTGAGGAAGAGCGGGTTTCTTACCATACAATAACTCTTATGGAGTTTGACCAACTAATTTTGAGGACACTTTCTTCAGAATATAAATTACACTCTCAAGTGCATAAACCTAAAAGGATCTGTTGAGTTCTACTTGGCTCATCATGGACCGAACCATATCGAGTAGGTTTCGATTCCTCTTTTTTGACACTCCATCGTGTTGGGGTGTATAAGGAGGTGTCTACTAGGATAAAATACCATTATCCCTTAGATAATCCTGAAACTCTTGGCTTAAGTATTCACCACCTCGATCATATCGAAGGGTCTTGATACTTTTCCCAAGCTATTTCTCCACTTCAGTTCTAAACTCTTTGAATTTCTCAAAATTTTTAGACTTGTGCCTCATAGGGTACAAATAGCCATATCTCAAGTAATCATCAATAAAGGTTATGAACTAGATGAAATCCTCATATGTATTAACACTCATTGGACCACATACATCGGAATGTATTATTTCCAAAGTACTAGTGGCACGTTGTTCCTTTCCTTTGAAAGGTTTCTTAGTCATCTTCCCCTTTAAACAAGGTTCGCACACACCATGGGACACCCATTCCATTAGGCCTAAGTCTCCACATTTGTATAACTTAGTTAAGCGAGTCTCATTTATATGGCCTAGACGATAGTGTCACAAGTATGAGGATTCCTCATTATCTGATCTCGATTTCTTAACAATGTTCATATTTAGAATTTCGGTCTTAGTATCTAGAATGTAAATACCATCCACAAATATTACACAAGAATAAAAACATTATCACGTTGAATTTGACATTTATTATTAGAAAATAAATATCAAATCCCTTTGTTGCTAAAAGTGCAATAGAAATAATATTCTTAGTGACAGCATGAATATAATAGCAATTGTTCAAAACTAAAACTAGGCCACTAGAAAATGAAGGTGTGAGCGGGCGACATGGAGCGGTGGGCCGAGAGCATGCGGGATGAGAGACGCGGTCCACCGGGGTGTTTGAAAAAGAAGAAAGCACTGGGTCGGGGACCCGGGAAAAAGGTTTGAAAGAGAAAAAAGGTGAAAAATGTTTAAGATCATTTCGAACCCGAATTCGCCGTCTCTTAGTGTGGAGTTGTCACCTGGATTAGCTCTTTCTAGGAATTAGAGTCCTGTGAGGCTTAACGTCCATGGGACGGCCCACCAAGACACAGAGATTCAGGTCCGGGATAAGTTGCTTATTTCTTATTGGATCACATTATATTACATCTACAGAAAACCGTTTTCTTTTAATTGCGCATATTTTCACTTAGGTCATTTTTGGAGTTTAGATGCATGGTTCACGTATTGCGAAATAATAAATCATTCACAAAGCGGAAAAATAAACCATCCACAAATCAGTAAGTAAATGTGAAAAGTAAAAGCGAAAAATGGAAATTACAAGGCTTAAAAAATCGGGGGATGCAACCGCCCACTAACTTATTAATTACATTTCCCAAACATTGAAATTACAATACACGAAGGAAAATTAAAGTCCTAAACATACATCTAATCCTAATCTACCTGCATCCACAAAGGTTGGCACAGGGGATAGCACGTATGTTCGGTTTTGAATTCAGCGAGGCCCGTGTAGCCTTAAAAAAAGATCGCGATATTGTGTTTGTTATTTAAATAAAACCATTCATTTTATTAGCACATTGGTTTCTCATTTTAATTAATGAAATTGCTCGTATGGTAAAAAGTGAGGTCTGTTAATTAGGAATATGTTTTATTCCCTTCGTGGGGGTGTTCTAACATACATCTCCTTTTAATAAAGAAAAAGATGAAGAAGCATTACAACAGTTAAAATAAAATAAAAGAAGAAAAAGTCCTAGGTTCGCAGAAGAAATCAGTAGAAGAAATTAAACACTGAAAGCACGAGAATTGCAGTTCTAGGAACTCAGAGGCTTACCCTTACTGAACAAATCCACGTCGAAGAAATCTGATCGGCCCTCGAGAAATCCTCCTCATCTTTTTGTTTAGGTAAAAATGTTGTAGTAGAAAGTCTAAAAATTGTTCGTTTTATTCTTAGAATTTGAAGTCGTTCTAAAAGTTATATTTTTTGTTTGATAATTTCGGGATCCCGTTATCGAAAAAGACCCAACTATTTATTGGAAAATCCTGACAAATCCAAAAAAGGAAAGAATTTCCAGCAAGGGGTCTCGCCGTAAAAAAGTTCGGCGAGGCCCCTCACCTAGACTTTGGCGAGGCTAAGTGCCTCGCTAAAGCTTGGTATGGCTCATGCCTCGCCGAACCCCTTTTGGCGATGCGGGCCCCCGGATCTGGTTTTCCACCACGTTTTCAATATTTTTGGTATTTTATATTTTTTAATTAATATTTGAATAAAATTAAATATTTTTAAAATGTCCTTCTGAATTAGAGATGAGGAGGATTCCCATTCGGATACGTCAGGATACTTGAAAATTGTGTGATTCAAGGATAAAATCCCGAAAAAGCCATCATCATCGAAAGCGCGAGCTGGTACTAAATCCCGTGCTCGTAGCTGCCCCTCATGTGATAATTGTTGGTTGTATAACCAGTATTATCACACAAAAAGAGCGAAGAGATAGAGAGAATACCTGACTGATGTGGTGACATCCCGCTTTCAATTGGTGATAAAATAGGCCTTCTTTTCTAGCGATGTGTCTTCGTATGGTTGTCCGTTTCTTTCTTCGAAATTCTTAGGTACTTGGGGGCTCTTCTGTTTCTTTCTTCAGTGTCCCTGTTGTGGTCGGTAACTGTTTTATTCTTCGGTTGATAAATGAGACTGTTTCTTTCTTCAACCGTTGAGATAATCGTTTCCTTCTTCGATTATGTTTTGAATTTTCTTAAGATGTTGACTTGTTTCCTATAACAAATCAGAAGAAAATAATGTTAATACATTTTACGATGAATGTTTTAATTATTTGATTGAGTTTATGCGGAGCAAAAATTTTTGCCCCTTCAATCAAAAATTAAAACATTGAGGAATAAATGAATTAAATGAGCTTGAGAAATATTGAGGGTATCCCATGCATTGTTCTGTAGTGTTGGGAGGCTTCCATTGTAAAATAATAAAATAAATAATTAAGTGGGGCCCACTTATTTTCTTTATAAATATGACTCCACCCTCTTTTATTTTTTCACTATTCATAATCTTGCTCTCTCTCTAAACACTTTTGCTTTCTCTTCTCTCTAGTAAACATGTTGTCAAAGATCGCTGGTAGGGGACTCTGCTTCACCCCTAGTCTCACTCCTTAGCTTACATATGATCCCGGAGTATTTTCTGTTGACATTAACGCCGCATACGGTTTTGCGGCGACCGACACCATGTTGGGGTTTACCATTACTTCCCCGATAGACACGTTGGATCCTGATCTTCCAGCTCAGCCTCACCTTTCCTGGGTCGAGGTATTTGTTAGAGACACTTTTATTTACCATTTTTAATGTGATTTTATCCTATTTAGGAACTAGATTTGAACTGATCTTTGAACCATGTCGAGGAATTTTAGCCTAGAAAAATTAAACAAAGACGAATACACGTCCGCCGGAATTTTTCTGGCGAAAAACAAGAACATCCAGCAAGGGCTAGACCCTCGCCAAACTCTCTGGCGAGGGCACTCTGGAACCCTCATCAGAGTCTCTAGTGAAGGTCCTTCGGGCTCCTCGCCAAAGGTGCCTGGCATGGCCCCGAGGGCCTGCTGGATTTTCACAGCGGCGCGCCCCGGGGCCTCGGTTGCTCCTATATTTTATTTATTATTATTTTTTTCCCTTTTTTTAAGGAAAAAAAGAATGTCTAAAAAAACAGACTTAGATTCTAAATTGTTTTAGACCCAAGAATATCTGAGGACTTTTTGAGAAAGATTTGAAAATAATAAAATTCGGGACCCAAACGTGTTCTGGATCTAGATTATTTAAGAGAAATTGATTGAAAAATTATTTTGGTGTTTTTCTCACCGTTTTGCGTTTAATTGAGTATTATTTGATCTTGTTTGTAATCCCCCACACTTCGCCCTACAGGTGGGTATACCACCATACAGACACGGTACCATCATGCCTCTTCTCACCCGGAGCTTATCCAGGCCATTGAGGCCACCCGATTTGGTCCTCTGGTGTGATCTCTACGGCCTACATTGTTGCCGTATGTGACATTGATCGTGCTTACCCAGAGGTGGTGTGACATTTCGCACACCTTCCATTTCCTGATCGAGGAGGTTACCATCACTCCCTTTGACATTGTAGTGATCACTGGTCTATCATGGACTGGTACTGTGATCCGATTTGATGTCTTTTTAGAGCAGTTCTTCAAGGCTCCCACCGCTTGCAACCATGTCAGAGACTTGCTCGGTGTCAACCCTAGAGGCCGGGGCGCTGAGTTATGGCATGTTGTTTGACTATTGGACGGGTCGACAGTCCATTTTCGAGGACGAGGTTCCTCTGTATGTCTTATCATTTTTGGCCACCTTGTTGAGTGTCACATTTTTCCCGGTCTCGAACAGCGAGATCAACTATGGGTTGATTGAGCCGTTAGTGGACTTGGACGGAGTTAGTAGCCTTAACTGGCCATGGGCGATCCTGGCGCAGACTTATTTTGCCCTCGACTTGGCTGTTCGGGGTCGCGTACAGGCGCTGCGTTGCTGCCCCATGGATCTTTAGGTATTGTCTGTTTACTTTGTGAATTGTGTTTTATCAGTTTCTTGATTGATCAATCTTAATTAACCTCGTTATTTTTGTGGGCATGGGCCTTCTTTATCAGTTCCTTCCCGCACCGTAGTTTGCTGATGCTTTGGACGATGCCCGTGTATAGCCCGGATTTGTTCATCTTTCGAGGGGGATATTTTAGATTCTGCTGGCTACTATCAGCATCTTTTCGAGTTGACTCTCGAGCAGGTGATGAACCTCGTTTATACCGATATAATTACCCTTTTTTTCTTTAAATTTATTCTGACTTTGTTGTTCTTTCTTTTCAAGTGGAGCGTAACCCGTGGCGGGGTCTCCCAAGCTATCATATGGTGAAGGAGATCCGGCGGGACGTGGATCGCAACCGCTTCATCCTTGAGGGGCCCAGGACCCATGAGTGGTACCTGGGGGAGCGTATTCAGTTCTGGCAGACTAAGCCAGTATCCGAAAGGTGCATTCCACCTGTGCCTCCCACCAGACTATTCTAGGCACACCTGGTGATTATTGATCCAAAGGAGCGGGAGGTACTCTTCGAGGAGCATGGCGTGAGGCTCTCCGAACATCGCGATGACTACGAGGCCTTTATTCGAGAGAGGCTACTCCCGCTTCACCCGCCAACTCAGGTAGAGGCGGAGCGGCCCCCTGCTCGTATTAGGGGTCCAAGAGTTGATGGCGATTCCGGTGCAGGTGTTAGCGGCATTGGTGTGGGATGTAGGGTATGAAATGTGTTAATTGTTTTACCCATGTTGATCTCATTTCTGACTATTTGTCTGCCTTTGTACGAATTTGCTCGAAAGAGGATTCGCGTGCCGGATTTGAATGCTGCGGCCGGGGACACGAGTACATCTACAAGCGTCATAGAGGGGAGGTTTGCGGTTCCCCTTGATTCTACCTTCTACTTGATGGGTTCCATGGGGACCTCGCGGGAGGTGCCTCTTCCCTCGAGCTTTCACACATTGGCCTATGATCCTTCCAACACTACTCATGTGAGTTTTAGACCACCAGTGATCTTTGGGGACATCTTGACATTTGTTTACTCACTCTTTTCCTTTTGCAGGTCATTAGTGAGGAGATGGTTCGGGTGGCTCGCCATTCTTTTGCATTGAGGGACCTAATGCTGTCACAGGATGGGGTCACACGGGTATGTTATTTTTCTCGACCTGTCATATGCGATGCATGAAATGTTATTTTTTACGTACATGGATGTGATTTTCGTGAAATGTTTTATGATTGTAGGATATGGCCGCAAGGAGCATGGAATTCGAGCGACGCTACCAGGAGCTCAATGGTCATTTTCAGTCACTGGAGATCAGCCATCAGGGTCTAGATGCTCACTACCATGGCCTTGAGGTTAGTCACCAGGAGCTGGGAGTCCATTACCAGAGTTTGGAAGCTAGTCACCAGAGTTTGCAGGCTCGGTATCAGGAGTTGTTGCAGTAGAGCAAGCTCAAGCTGAAGTGCCAGCTTCCACCTCGGGTCCTCACCAGCCTCTTACATTTGATATCGATTCCCTACTTGATGACTCAGATGATGGGTGACTCTTCACTCCGGATTGGGACGCCGGTTTTCTTCAAGCTCCCCAGCCTCCTCCTATGTCCGGTTTAGCGGATGGTGCTCCTGCAAGACTAGGTGTTGAAGACCTTGAGATATCCACCATGTTACCCTGAGATCTGGTGGGTGGAGATAACACTTAGGCGGTGCATGCTTAGGAGTTCCATTTTTGCTTTAGTTTTAGATTCCTCTTTTCGAACCAGACTTTTTAGATAGCTCCGCTTTGTGGAATCTTAAAAAGACTTCTGATTTATGAAAGAAAAGGGGATTTTGGCCTTTAGTAGTGCCGGGTCCTCGCATGTGGTGTTTTATTTTATGAATATGCTTGCTTGTTTGTGAATGTTTTTTTTATATGCATGAATGAATGTCAATGATAATGTACATAGTTTATGTGTGTAGGCAACACCGGTTTTGAGGAATTTCCTTTAGCTTTCTTCCTTTCTGATGTCGACCAATAATGAGTGTCTTAGGGTCTTTCTCCGCACCATTCGGGGACTCGATTGACGGAAGATTGAGAGTTGTAGCCTGCGGGGTCTTCAGTATCTTGCTTCTAGGCATGTGAATATGGTCTTCATTCGTGCTGCTTTGAAGTTTTGGGATCCCACCACTCATGTCTTTCACTTTGCCGACTTCGAGCTTTGTCCCTTGGTCGAGGAGTTTCATGCTATTCTGGGGCTCCCTTTTTCGAAGAAGTCGACGCTAATATCCCCCGCAAGATTATCCTTCGCCTTTCCTTCTTTCGAGTTTGGAGGAGAGGATAAATTGAAGGGTTTATGGAACCTGGAGTCCAACGGGCTCTTTTTATCAGCTCCCCATGATGTTGGTAGCTTCCAGGTTGAAACTGTCCTTAGCTGGTGTGAGAATACATCCAGCAGTCATCTAGCTTGGCCTTCAATGGTGACTCTACTTCTTCTAGCGGAATTTGTTTGTGGGGTTGGAGAAATTGCGCCTTTTAGCTTGTTGTCGGTCATTGACCCACTCTCTATAGGCCTTTCTCCTGCAGCTTTAGCCTTGGCTGAGAGTTTGGTCCACTTAGACACTACTTCGGTGAATCAGGATTTAGCAGGAGACCATTTTGCTTTACTAGAGGTAATTCTCTTTCTGCATCTCTTTCTTTCATGATTTTCGTTGTTTGTTTAAACGAATGGGTTAACATAGGTATGGCTGTTGGAGAAGCTTTGCTTGACTGCTGATCCATGCTTAGGTAAGGCTCGATACCTCCCTTCGCATTATGGTCCTAGAGGCTTCACCAGGAAGGACCATCGTTCGTTGAGCGAAGGTGCTTGGGTCGAGATTCTGGGCTCCTACCAATCTTCTAAGGTTTGTTGGCTCAGCCCTTGGTTGGAGATTCCATTTGTGGTAACTGACATCCGTGATTCCGTGTTTTGCTAATGGGGTTGTTTGGCATTACATTCTATTCCCCTTCTCGTCTGTGTAGGCTGTACAGGCGTTAGCAACGAGTTCCTTGATCTCTATGTTTGAACCGTTTCCATGACTTCGGTCCTAACACTATTGATGCTATGCGAAGTCTCTGGGCACGCTCTCGGGGTAGTTATATTAGATTACACTGCCTCGAGAACCACCGACACTGACGAATTCTACCGTGGATGGCTTAGTGAGATCAAGGTTCTCCCCGATGCTAATAAGCACTTTATGGTGTCTCGTGAGTGGGAGAGGGATGAAGATGATTTGGACCCCCTTCCCCATACTTCGAGGAAGTGAGCACGATGGAATGACTGGCACCCTTAGATCTTTTTTTTATTTTCGTCATTTGTTTTCTGACTTGTGTTTTTGACTTATTCTTGGATTATGAAATTTTGTCGGATTTTATTTACTTGCGATATTCTGTATGCACACTATTCAAACAAACATAAACATAAATCTTTACAAACATAATACATTTCATTGAACGACTTTAAAAGGGTACAAGTTTTCCAATGATTTGAGTCCTGCATCCAGTTAGCCTAGAGTAGGTTTTCTAACTCGCGGTCCCTCTTTTCATCACCTTGTCCTAATTTTTGCATGAGTCGCCCTTCACAAGTTTTCAACTCAGCAGGCATTTCTGGTTTTTATACAAGAATGATCCTAATTATTGCCCAGGTAGCCAAGTGCCATCTGGCGGACTTGTTTCTCTCTTTTTTTGGTGTACCGCTTTTGTAAATTTATTTCTTTTGCTTTTAAACGTGGTAGCGGTTGAGCTTATCTTGATTGATTGGATTGACGAACTCATTTCCATCCATGTCCATGATCTTGGCAGCTCTTTTGCTTAAGATTTTCTTGATGACATAAGGGCCTTCCCAATTTGGGCGAAACTTTCCCAGTTGATCCACATTTAAGGGCCTCATTTGTTTCAGAACAAAGTCTCCCGCTTTTAATAGTTGGCTTCGGGCCCTAACTTGACTGTTGTATGCCCTAGCCATGTATTGTTGGTACATCTGCAAATGATCCAGTGCCTTTAGCCACTGTTTGTCAATCATGTTCAGCTGTTCAAATCTTGCTTTTGCCCATTTTGACTCCTCTAACCTCTTCTCCAGTGCTACTTGAAGCGATTTCACTTCCATTTCCACCGGCAAAACTGCTTCCATCCCATACACTAACGAGAAAGGGGTTTGATTGGTTGGAGTTTTGATGCTCGTCCTGTATCCTCATACTGCGAATGGCAACTTATCAGCCCAGTCATTGTAGGTAACAACCATCTTGCTCAAGATTTTCTTAATCACTTTGTTGGCTGCTTCTACCACCCCATTAGCCTGTGGCTTGAATGGTGATGACCGATGGTGCTCAATCCCATATTTCTTCATTAGGTCTGATGTGGCTCCTTGGAATTGCACCCCATTATCTGATATTATGTGATGTGGGATGCCGTATCTGGCGAATATATGCTTTTCAATGAATTTGGTCATCTTCTTAGTGTTGATGTTGGTGTAGGATTCAGCTTCCACCCATTTTGAAAAGTAGTCGACTGCTACTATAATGAATCGATGTCCATTACTCAAGTTTGGTTGAATTTTGCCAAAAATGTCGATGCCCCACGCTAAGAATGGCCAAGGAGTAAATAAGCTATGGAGTTCGGATGGGGGTAGATGGCTTATGTCACCGTATATCTGGCACTCATGGCACTTTCGTACTTCTGATACGCAGTCTGTGACCATTGCTATCCAATAATATCCCTGGCGCTGAATTTTCTTAGCCAGTGCTATCCCATTCATGTGTGAACCGCAATCTCCCGCGTGCATTTGTCGCATTACCAACAGTGCCTCCTGTTCTGTGAGACATCTCAACAGCATTCCTTCTGATGTTCGTTTGAACAGGTCCCTTTCTACTAGACGGAACTACATCGCTAATCATCGAAATGAGGTTCTTTCAGAGTCTGTTGCACCTTCTGGGTATTCCCCGGTCTGTAAAAATTTGACGATGTCGAAGGACCAATTTCCGATGGCTTTTTGATCCTCCATTTCCACTAGGTGACAGTAGATGGGTTCTTTGGACGTTTGCAGTACAAATGGCTTGATTAACTGAGTTCTAGGGCCTTCCCACATTGATGCTAGTGTAGCGAGTGCATCTGCCATTTGGTTTTCATCCCTGGGCACATGTTTGAAGATGCATTTGGAAAATTTTCGTGAGATTTTCCATATTGCTTCCACGTAAGGACAGAGTGATTCTTCTCTTATTTCCCAATCTCCAATGACTTGTTTAATCACCAGAGCTGAGTCCCCAACCACTAATACTTCTTTTGCCCGTGCCTTTCAAAGTGCTTCCAACCTAAATAGGCAAGCTTCATATTCTGCCCCATTGTTTGTTACTGGGAATTCCAATCATTTGGAAAGGGGTATAACTTCATTTTGTGGTATTATCAGTACAACACCTAGGCCGTCTCCATTCCTATTGATTGCACCATCGAAGAAAATTTTCCACTCTATACCTACGTCCTCTATCAACACTAGTTGCTCATCTAGAAACTCTAGATTTTTAATGTAATCAGAGTCCAAGGGTTGATTGCCAAAAATTCAGCGACTACTCGTCCCTTAATGACTTTTTTGGTCACATATTCGATGTCGAATTCAGATAATAGCAACAACCATCGTGAGAGTTTTCCAACCAGTGTTGGTGACTGGCACAAGTACTTCATCGGGTCTCTCTTCGCGATGGCTTTTATCTAGTAAGATTGGAAGTAATGACGTAGCTTCTTTATCAACCAAACCATCATTGTGCAGATTTTCTTTACCAAGGTGTAGCGTGACTCATACTCGAGTAATTTCTTGCTCAAGTAGTACACTACATGTTCGCTTTTGTCTTCGTGTTCTTGCACCAGCATGGCTCCAACAGATGATTCCTCTATTGCTAGGTATAGGATCATGGGCTTTCCAGGTTCTGGTGGGTGGAGGAAGGGTGGGCTTAACAGGTATTGTTTGATTTTGTCTAACGCTATCTGACATTGGTCATTCCAAACTACTAGTTGGTCTTTTCAAAGTAGTTTGAAGATTGGTTCGCAGATGGTAGTGAGTCTAGCGATGAATCTGCTTACATACTGCAGAGACCCCAGGAAAGATCAGACTTCTTTCTCCATTTACGATGCGGGCATATCCCTAATAGCTTTGCTTTTATCAGGATCCATCTCAATTCCTTTTTGGTTGACTATATGCCCCAGGAGTTTCCCTGATGTAACCCCAAATACGCACTTTTTGGGGTTCAAGTGGAGATTGTATTTCTCGATTCTAGTGAGAAACTTATCTAGGACAGCTAGATGTTCCTCCCTGGTGTTGGACTTCACAAGCATGTCATCCACATAAACTTCCACCTCCTTGTGGAGGGTTGTAACTGCTCGATGATATGTTGCGCCAGTGTTTTTCAAACCAAATGGCATTCCCTTGTAGCAGTATACGCCCCATTCAGTGATGAATGCTGTCTTGATCTTGTCGATTATTGCCATTAGTACCTGGTTATAGCCTGAGAAGCCATCCATGAAGGAATACATAGCTGCTCTTGCTGCGCTGTCAACCAGTACATCAATGTGGGGTAGGGGGAAATCATCTTTTTGGGAGGCCTTATTCAGATGCCTGAAATCCACGCAGACTCTGACCTTGCCATCCTTCTTTGCTACTGGGACAATGTTGGCTAGCCATGTCGGGTATTCAACCACTTCTAGGAATTTAGCTTCAATATGCTTTGCCTGTTTAGCCTTCACCTTTTCTGCCCATTCCGACCTTAAGCGACGCAGTTTTTGTTTTACCGGCATGATTCAAGGGTCAGTTGGGATGTGATGTTCCGCGATCTATCTATCCACTCCAGGAATGTCCTCATATAACCAAGCAAACGCTACCATGTGCCATTTAAGTACATTTGTGATCTCTCTTTTTTTTCTTCTAGATTCAAATCATTGGAAATTGTCACCATTTTTGGTGACTCATTTGTACCCAAGTTAATTTCGTTTAATGATGTATCATGAATGTTAAAGATGTTATGTGTATGATCATATGAATGCATGGTGCCGTCAGGCAAAACGTCAAACAAGTAAGCAAAATTATCGTACTTCATTGAATGGGCCTCATAGGCAAAATTGTCAAAAACATCATAAATGTTCATTATTACATCATTTATTTCCTCCTCCACAGGCGGAGGGGCTTCAGTTATTGCAGCAGTAGGTGCGTCAGTGGTAGGTTCTACCTCGAGAGTGGTCTATGCCAGCTTTTCAGTGAGGAGCTTGATAGTGCCTGTATCGCCTTTCTTCATCAGCTCGTTAACAGCCTTGGTGAAAGCTGCCATTGCATCTTCCAGTACTCTTCCCTTTCTAGACTCCTCGATCAGGGTTATCGCTAGGATTGGTTTTTCTTCTAGATCAGAATCAATGGGGGGTTCGATCAGCTTGCCAGTCTTGAAATCAAATACATCATTAAATATCTTGAGCCCCTTGACCTCCTCTCCATTCAGGATCATCGATTCTGGTTCTCCTAGATATGCCTTAGTGCCTTCAGCTTCGCAGATGCTTACCATGTTACAGAACATGGGCCGTTTGTGTTTGTACATCTTCATACCTGGGGTGAAACCCAGGCCTAAACCAGGTGTGACAAGGATAGGATCAATGGCCCTGATAATCCCCTGATGGAATTTTCCTAAGCCTTTACCACGGATGAAACCCTGCTTCTTCATTTGAGCTCTAAGGCTTCTAGGGAAAATATGATATCCCTTTAGGGTCCCACGCTGCTTTTTCCTTTCTTCAGTAGCCATTGCCACCCTCAGCCCTTGCATTGTTCTCTCTTCAAATGCAGTAGCCGCCATCATAGATTCCTCATTAGCCTCGATCGTCACTGGCCTCCCTTTATGAACAAGCTTTATCTTTTCATGCAAAGTAGAAGGGACTGCCCCTATTGCATGGATCCAAGACCTGCCTAGAAGTAATGAATAAGTTACTGGAATATCCAGCATAGTGAACTTCACATTAGAGGTTACTCCTCCAGTGGTGACCTCTGCTTCGAAGCTTCCTACTAAGCCCCTCTTCGAATCATCGTAGGCTCGGATTACCGTGTCAGATTTAGCGAGCATATCCTCCCTTAGACCTAGGTGAGGTAGGACCTTAAGAGGATAAAGATTGAGAGCCGAGCCATCATCTACCATTACACACGGTATTGCATGATAAAAAATCTGAACCCAGATAAATAAGGCCCGATTATACAGCCCCAGTTCCTGTGGTAGTTCTGACTAATCAAAAGTTATTGATGGCAACTGAGGGGGACAATTCCTTCCCTGATGGTAGCACACATCTCGATTACCGAGGTTGTAGGCGTGGCAGGCATTTCCATCAATCTCTTAACTAAACCCATCCTATGCTTTTGCGATGTCTCAAGCAACCTCTAAATATTGTATTTGGCCTGAGTTCCCTTCAACTGATTTATCAAAGGGTCTATGTCTAGCATATCTTCATCCACCTTTGGGGGTAGAGGTGGTTCGGGCTATTCTCTTGCTATTTCCTCCGGCCTGGAGTCATTGAGCTGTACAGTCTCATCCCTCCTAAAAACTCTACCACTCTAAGTGACCCTTAGTACTCCATTCTCCATTACTCTTGTTTCCTTGGAATTGACCCAAGGGTATTGGTCATATCCATCTTTCGATTGGTCACATCGCCCCTTCAACTTGTAAGAATCCAAGTTTATGGGCTTCTTCCCACCTGAAATGACCACTCCCTCAACCGAGGTTCCTTCTTCAGGTTTCCTCTTCCTTCTGGACTTGGGGACATATGCATCGAGATCAATTGGCACCCTTGCTGGTGCTTTCCCGGATTCCATCTTTATTGCGTCCCTTCGTGTTTCACCCCCCTCTGCTGAGAACACTTCTACCAAAGGATCATCTTCGGGGCCTTCATCTTCATTAACCACTGCATTTACCACTAGATTAGACCGAGATAGCATCGCTAGAATAGAATCAGTGGGTATCCTTGATCCTACTACATGGACATTATGGTGCTTGGTTATTATCTCCCTGTCGAGATGATGAGCGTGAAAAGATAACTCATCAAATTCTGGAACTGCCAGTCTTGCCAAGTGATAGCGATACCAATCCCAGGATCCCCCTATTATCAATTGTACTGTAGAAGCTCAGATGGTCTTAGCGCCAGCACTAGATAGATAAACATCCATCGCTTTATGTAGCTGGTGAGCGATTCTCCTTCCCTCTGTACACAAGCGAGCAGATCTCGCATGGTTCATTTCGGAGGTTCTAAAAATACGAACTCCGTCCGGAACTTTACGGTGATGTAGTTCCAATTGCTCTTAGTCTCAACTGACTACATTTCATACCACTAACTTGCTACTCCCGCTAGAGAGCACGGTAATGGTGTAGCTATCATATCTTGAGAAAGACCTTGTGCTCGACACAGGATATAAAACTTGGACAAGTGGGAAGATGGCGTGTCATTCCCGTCAAAAACTGACACACCGGCTAAGCTGAAACTAGCCCTCGGGGACTTCTTCCCCGGTCTTTGATTACTCGATTGCTTGACTCAGATTCAAGCATCTCCATTACATCATCAGAGTCCATCCCTGACTCAATCACCATCACATACTCCTCTCCTTTACCGGTCGATGCTTCTCTTGATAATTAATTCCCTAAGTGAAGCGACGTAGGTTTCTAGCTGGTAAATACCGGCATTCCAGCAAAGTTGATCTCAACAACTTTAATCTTCCCCCCGCATCCTCGACGGTTCGACTCTTCTTCCAGCATTTTCAAAACCTGATTAGGATCGCTTCCCAACCCAACCATCATCACGAATTCTCCAAGCCCTTCAGACAGGCAGCTCAAGACCTTCCGCTCATTTAGCCCCAAGTTAATCATTCCTACCCTAGCCTCAAAATTTGACAAAGGGTTGCTTTTCATACTGGGCTTGAGTGCTGGCTCATGGATGACCTTATTAGCCACCAGCTTCTGAATGGCTTTCAACAGCTCCTTGCAATTATTTGTGCGATGCCCCGCGGCCACATGATAATGGTAATAATTATTCTTCTCTTCCAGCCTGGGAGGGACATGCTTCTTCAAGCTCTCTAACTAATTAAGTTCACGCAGCTTGGTGAATAAGAATCCCAAATTAGCAGCATATGGTGATATGCCATGATATTCTTCCTTTGGTAACCTAACAGCTGCTACCTTCTCTTCATTAACCAATTGTACTGTCGGTTGCTTTGCCTACACCTGCACCGGATTGGAATCATTCTTTCTATAATAGGGTTTAGCAACCTACTGCCCCATCTCCACCTCCATGGCATCATAACATTCTATCTTCTCAGCTCGAATGAAAACTTCTTGATAGTTGTGGAAAGTTTCGGATCCCAGCCTCTTCCGATAAGATGGTAGTGCACCATCTAAGAGCTTCACGATCATCTCCGGTAAAGATAGGCGAGACTGTAAAAGCACTTGCGTAGCCATCCATCTCTCAAAATAGGGTTTGAAATTCTCTCCCGGTTGTTGCTTCACCACCTCCAGATTCTACATGGTTGTGATTATTAGATTATTGAACCCATAATGGTCCACCATTGCCTGGGACAAATGTCCCCAATCGTAAGCTACCTCTATCGGCAAGTGACTGTACCACTCATTTACCGAGCTTCCCAACGTAACAATAAACAGTTTTGCCATCATTCAATCACTGATCATTAAAGCCCTCTTCACATTCTGATAATGCGCAATATGCGCACGAGGATCAGTGTTACCTGTGCACTTCTCAATTTGAGGTATAGAAAAAGTTGGCAGCAAAGTATCCTCATCCCTAACTATGGGCTGCACTGGGATTGCACCCCTCTGCCCCTGCACATGAGTGGCAAAGAACTGTCTCTAGAGTTCAGCCATTCCAGGCTGTTGAAGGATACTATTTGGGGTCTCTGAGAAGCCCCCATACTGTGAACTTGGGTAGTACTACCCCTGACCCTGGAATGTCTGAGAGGGTCCACCCCAGCTGGGCACGATGGGCTGAGGCACCCCTTGATCAAAAGAAATGTAATTAGAAGAAGGCCTAATCTCTGAAGACCCTACTACCCTTGGGCTAAAAGAAGCATGCCCCTACTACCCCTAGAGTAACTGGCCACCCATCTCTAGCTCATATACTGTTTGCGGTTGACCCTGATAGAGAGTGCATGGGTGATTATGCCAGCACTTGTGAACACTGAAGGTCCGCCTATTAGAGTTGTGCCGTCAGCATTTGGCACCACATCATTCACCCTCTGCTCGGGCTGTTCAGTTCTAGTGTGATGATTGAAGAGTGAAAAAAACTAGTCACTATTGGTGAAAGCGTTCATAGCTGCAGCAATCTTGGTGCTCACCGATGATTGGTTGGCTGGTGGGTTCTGACTCGCCCTAAGAGTCTGCTCGTTGATCACATTCTCTTCCTGCTTATTAGACATGTTACGGAAATTGTGAGGAGTGTCTTGATCTGAATCTGAGCTAGAGTCGGTGTACGGAACTCCTTCCTGATGAGCCGTGATTGGAGATAGGCGGATCAGCCGGCCAGAAGCCCTGTTCCAAGTTTTCTGATAAAGTGGCTTTTTCCTAGCTGACATACACAAGGGGATCGTTAGGGAATGCATGTAAAATCATGATGTGTGATTGATGCGTGAGATGTTTAATGTTATGGTTGTGGAAAAGGGTTAGCGTGCCATGATGTAAGATAAAATTACACACAAAAAAGAATAGAATTGTTAGTCCATGCAATGAATGAAGGTCCATTATTTTGAGATCCGTATCCTATCCTTGGGACAACGTAAAGTGGAATGATGTAATGAAGTGGCCTAATTACCCGTGTGGTGATTGGTGAAAGGTTTGAGAGCTAACTCCCTTTATGTGTGAGTAGGCTGTGTGACGGATTCTAGTGCAAGGTATTCCCTAAATTCATGGAGAAAAATACCGTAAGTAACACATAAATGAATGTTTTAGTCATTTTGCCCCTATCGGGCCAAAGTTTTAGATGTCAGTAGACATCATCACTAAAGGTATGTAATGATCGTGAGCAAAAGTTCACCCAATAAGGGCTTGGGTTAGGACATCAACTAGGATATCCTTTGTGTTCAAGTTTACCTAAGGTAGGCTTTTGGTGTATACAGGTGCCCCAGAAGGGCGGTAATTCAGATGCCAAATGGACATCATTATCTTTCTTCCAACCATACAACTCCCACGCATAGGGTTTATCGCTAAACTCTATCCTAAGTTTGGTTCATCTTAGTACCATGAGGATACTAAGGAGTGCACCTGTAGGAAAATATAATGCATGATCGCGTGTTTGGGTAACACCCTAGGGAAAATGCCTATGGCTTATTTACATGAGGGTTTGTAAATGGGTTGCTGATGTAGAAGGTTCTTGTTGCACTGAAATACACTCCAAACCTCTCCCCAAATAGGTTCTAACGAGGGAGGTACATGAGATATGGCAACAAGTGCTCCACTCGCTCAAGCACTATCTTTTCTCAAGGAGGCAGATTAGTACAAGAGAAAGCTTCGCGGTAATAGGGGTACCTTAGACTTATGGGCTAATCCCTTCTACTGTAATGCAAAATAATGAATTATGTCAAAATTAAAAGAAAACGGAATAATGTGATCAATAATTTTCG